>NC_069492.1:2546348-2624354 GCF_026875155.1 Cherax quadricarinatus | reverse complement strand
CTTCTGCCTTTCGTCCCCCCCCCCACTTCATCTCAGCCCCCTTACACTTTTCCCTCCCCCCTCTACTTTGTCAGCCCTTTTTCTGCCCAATCTTTACTCACCCTCCTCCTCCTTCTCCAATATGGTCTCCCATACATCTTTGAATTCAGAAAACATTTGAAGCCATTTCAAATATATGCAGAGTAAACCTTCAAGGGGACACTGTTTCACCCCTGCCTTCTCTTCCCCTCTCCCCCATCTTCCAACCATTTTTCGCAATGTCCTTTCCTTCGCAATTTGAACATCTTCCAAGCCCCACCCCCTTGACTTTCTAACCCTTTGTCCGTAGGTGCCTTTACCTACAGATTCCTGAATTTCTTCATCGCCAAAAGGCCCATTTACAGTGGAATATCCGGCCCAGGGGTAATCGGGGGAGTTTCAATGTTGTTTTTTCCATTTTTTCCCCTTTGGTGCTTGCTTAAAAGAACAAAATTACACTCGGCTGTTTCCAAACCCTACATGGGCTATAATTTTTGTATTCTTCGGACCTTTCTCAAGGGGCCCTTAATGAAATGCCCTTCTTCTACCAATGATATTCCGCTGAAACTTTTTTGCCCCATACCTCCGCATTACACTGCAGCCCGTACCATTTAAATAAGTTTTTTACAATATGTTCTTTATATCCTCTCCTTCCGACATTTTCTATCCCGCCCTTTGCCTTTCTTTTTTCACCCCTTACCCCCACCACTTCTTTATTGGTATTTTAATCCCCCCCACCTTTTTTCCTCCGGGGGGGGGTTCTCTTGTGACTCAGCCCCCCTTTTCATTTTGGGGGCTTTCCTCGCCTCTCACCCCTCCATGTTTTAAATACGGTATTCCCACCCATTTTTTTATCCCGTACTCATACCTCTCTTTCTAATCTTTTAGTCTGCTCTTCTTTTTCCCACTGCACTAGACTTTATGGTCGTTCTACCAACTTTTATGACACGATCATTTCCGATCATTCTTACTTTCCCTTCCTTTTTTACCACCTTTTTCCGTACCCCGCTGGCAATTGACGGCAAATTGGGACTTTATTCACCCCACTGCTTTTAGTGAGGGGCCTTCTTCATCCTCCATTATGAGCTCCTACACATCTTTTCGCATCATTTATACCCAGCTCCATTCTATCCCCAAAACCTCAGGGGAGGCATTTTCAAAAAATGCGTGCCTTGGTGGGGCCCTGCTTTGCTGTGCAGTACGTTTGAACGGCTGCATGGGGCGTTTCCCTACAATAAACCCCGAGAACTTGTTATTTTTTGCGAAGCGTGCGATCGTCGCCCGGGCATCCGGAACTAAAAGCACTTTTTGGCGAACATGTTTCCACCATCACCTCGCTTCTTCATGATGGTCTGGAAAAAAGTGAGGAAATTTGATTTTGGAAAACCTCCCTGCCCGGGGTCCCGTTCTACGGGTCACTGGTGTTGATGTAGCCAAACCCTCTCGACGTTATGCCATTGAACTTGGCACACATCCTGGTCCGTTTTCCCGAGGGCTCCATCTTGCCCCTCGTTTCCTTTCCCCTCAAAGTCTCCAGAGAGTTACTAGTACCCTTGGACTTTTTCTTCTCTCAGAGAAGGAAACAGTAATAAATGTGCCATTATAACACTTCAAGACTGGAGGCAACGCCTCTCACTTGCCGATCATCGGCAGCAGGCCTGACGACATTCATATCGAATGTTACAACAACATTTACATCGGTCAGCCCTGTAGTCCCTCTTAAACCTCTTCAAATCTTATTTGGAGCACAAGGATTTTTCTTTCCCCCGCTGTGGAAATCTGCCATTGTTCTCCCTTTTCATTTTCCGCAAACCGGGTACTACAAGACATGAATCCTCCCTCCTAATTCGACCCCCATCGCTCTTACTAGTGCAGTTTGAGCAAAGTGATTGGACGCCTCGTAAATCGACGAATTAATGTGGTATTTAGAGACTCACAACAGTCTCATCCGCCTAGTCATATGGCTTTCGTATGGGGTCGTTCCTCTAACCATAGACCCCTTACTTTATCGCTTGGATCCTTATTTTCGAATGCCTTTGCGAATAATCACTCATTATTGCCATATTTTTTGATCTTGAGAAGGAGCACATATAGACAGACAACTTGGAGGTTAATATTTGGGCCCAGGGCCCCATTCTTAGGCCTCCGAGCAATCTACCATCCTTCCTTAAGAAACTTTTTTAAAACTGACAGACATTTCCGTGTTCGAGTCAATAATGTTCTTTCCACGGACTTCGTCCAAGCTGAAGGTGTCCCGCAGGGATGTGTCTAAGCACAACACTTTTTCTCCTTGCTATAAATGATTGGCCTCATGTCCTTCTTCTTCCACCAATATTGGTCAACGACTCTATGTTTTTGATGACTTCGCTATTGCTTGTGACGAGCGCTGACTGTCACCTTATTGCCAGTTTTCTCTCCAGCATTTGCGGTTCGACCGTGTTTCCACTTGGTCCACCACACATGGGTTTACATTTTCAAGTACCAAAACACACCAAATTACTTCACTACACGCTCTGTTATCTCCAATCATCCTTAGTATCTTCTTGGCTCCCGTATCCCCGAACGTGATACAGGCCAGGTTTCTAGCCTTCTCTATGACCGTCAGGTATCCTGAACCTCACATTACCTCTCTGAAGGCAACTTGTCACAGCCGGCTAAACCTTCTTAAAACCCTTGCTCTCTTTCCTTAGGAGCGATCGTCGAACTCTGCTTCGCCTACATTCCAGCCTTTTTATCCGAAACTCGATTATGGTGACCAGATTTTATTCGGCGAGCTCATCCTGCTACCTCTCTCTACCTTAACTCTATCCATCCACCAAGGCTTACCGTTTGTGCCTTGGTGCTTTTTCGCTCTTTCCCTGTTGAGAGGCCTGCTATGCAGAACAAAGTGTTCCATCCTTGTCTGATCGCCGTGATCCATTGCCTTCGTTACTATTATGCTCTCACCGATGCTACACAATCCTTCCATTTTAAGAGAATGGCTCACCGAAATTAGTAGACATTCTTATTCGTTCGCCGCCCCTGTTTTGGCTCCGTCCTTTCTCATTCGGCCTACATTCACTCTTGTCTTCCCTTCAGTTACCACCTTTATAGTTCATGTAGCATCTCACTTTCCCTACCCCCCTGGGAAGTTCCAGCTGTTCGGGTCTGTTCTTTTCTCACTCCCTTGCTCGAAAGCTCAACTGCCTACGGCGGCTTCCCGCTCTCTTTTTCTTGATCATTCCACTCCCATTCTCATGCCATCGCTGTGTACACAGATGGCTCTAAGTCTTCAGACGGCATCTGATTCGCAGCAGTGTTTCCGCACAGCGTGTGCGAGGGCATTTACTATCTTCAGCTAGCATTTTTACTGCTGAACTGTATGCCATTCTTGCAGCACTTATTCGTATCGCATCTATGCCTGTGTCACTCATTTGTAGTAGTCTCAGACTCCTTAGTGCTCTACAGGCTATACGAAAATTTGATACATCTCATCCCCTAGTTCTCCGTATCCAACTTTGGCTATGCAGTATCTCTACCAAACATAAAGATATTGTTTTTTGTTGGGTCCCTGGTCATGTCGACGTACAGGCAATGAACAGGCAGACACTGCTGCGCGTGTCAGCAGTACATGACCTACCAATTTCCTATCGAGGTGTTCCATTTCTGGACTATTTTGCTCCAATAGCTACCCACCTTCGCACCCGTTGGCAACAACGTTGGTCAACTCTGCTCGGTAACAAACTTCATTCTATTAAACCGAGCATAGGTTACTGGCCGTCTTCTTGTCATCAGTGCCGAGGTTGGGAGACCACTCTCTCCCGCCTTCGCATTGGCCACACTCGTCTTACTCATGGGTATCTCATGGAGAGGCACCCTGTTCCTCTCTGTGAGCAGTGTCAAGTTCCAGTATCGATTAGCCACATTCTGTTAGACTGCCCTCTCTATCAACGAGCACGCAGAATTTACCTCCAACGTCGTCTTCGTTCTACTACTCTCTCTTTACCTTCCCTTCTTGCTGATGGACCCTCTTTAATCCTGACTCTCTCATAGACTTCTTGACAACGACTGATTTACTCCACAAACTCTGATGATACTTTTCGCACTCCCCTCAGCCCTTTCTAGTTCAGTCTCTTGCTGCCCTTTACCCTTTCACCATCCACTGCCCGCTGTTATCCGTAACCTATTACTCATCCATCTCCCTTTTGCCACCTGATGCCTCGCTTCCTTCCTGCCCTGCAGCGCTGTATAGTCCTTGTGGCTTAGCGCTTCTTTTTGATTATAATAATAATCCACAAGAACATGATGAAGACCATAATAATCCAGAATCAATGAGGGATAAACTCAATTTGTTAAATAAAATGATTAAATTTTAATGGTGCATCAGAAGCTGTGACTAGGCAGAACATTCAACCAGGCGATATTGTATTAACTGATACAGAGAAACATTGAACATGTGGCCACTGGGAAATGTGTTAACATTATACCTAGACTCACAAGGTGTTGTTTGGAATGTCCAAGTCTTGTGTCAAGATGAGGAAAATCTGTGTACTTTTAATAAATTAAATCCCTGGTGTTAGTTTGTCCATGCTAGTGTTTAATTTATATTCACCAGTACTTACCAGGTATACAAATAAAACTTTCTCCATCTCGTTGATTGCATTACCTTATACTTTACATATTTTTCATCTTACCTACTATCTGTATACCCACGAAAAATTTCTGACTCGGATTTAATGAAGCTTTGTACCCATGACGCTGGGTCTTTCAAATTAAATAATAACGATAACAATTATAATAACTAACAATAACAACAATAATAATAGTAATAAGAATCATTTATTATTATTTCTACAACTACATGTACGAGGTATACAGGCCTAGCTGACATCAATGACATACTTTTAAATAGCCGCTTGTTATGCAGAGCATTTTAGGCATTTAGGTCAACTTTGTCCCTGGATGCTGCCCACACCAGTCTACTAACACCCAGGTATCCATTTTTACTGATTGGTGAACACTGGACAGCAGGTGTCTTAAGGAAACACGTGCTAATGTTCCCAACCATACAGGGGATCAACCTCAGGTTCTCAGCATGTGAGCGAGTGCGCTTGCAATCCAGCTATAGGATTTACTTATTTAAGTGCTTAAATTCATACAAGATGAATATTGTCTCATTATCTTGGAATGATCATGTAAACAATCAGCAATATTATAGCGATAATGATTACGTGAGTTTCACACTTTCATTCTCAAGATGAATGTCGCCATAGTTACAGAAGTTATATATTAGACTCAGAACTGTTAATACAGTCAAAGAGGAGCGCTAGACTCGTGAGAATTATATAGCGCTTCTGGGAAAGGGAAGCACCTAGGTTTGATCCAGTGAACCTTCAACAGTTCAAAGAACCTCCCTTGAGTTTAGGCTTGGTATGCAACACCGAAGATGTCACTAAACATCTGACATTCACTGTTGGTGTTACCTCTTATATAGCAGTGATGTAATAAACGACAATATTCAATACTCCCAACCAAGTCAGCTGAGGTTTTAAAGTTTGTGAAATAATTTCTACTGAACTGCAGTAGATTATTACAAACACTCGTAATACCAAGCAAGAAAAGTTCTCAGTAATAATGTGTGATAAAACAATGTTTTTCCAAAGATTAAGTAAACTATATACAAAATGTAAAGAATGATTAGGTAAGATAATTGAGTAGTAAACAGTGGATACTTGAAAATGTTGATGTGTGAGTACTGTCAACAATATGATGTGTGAGTACTGTGACGCACGAACCACAGACCGGTTGGTCAGGTACTGACTTTAGGTGCCTGTCCAGGGGTCTATTGGTAATCCCCCTTATGTATGCTTGGAGGCACTTGAACAGTCTTGGGCCCAGGACACTTATTGTGTTGTCTCTCAGTGTACTTGTGACACCCCTGCTTTTCATCTGAGGAATGTTGTATCTCTTGCCGAGTCTTTTGCTTTCATATGGAGTGATTTTCATGTGCAGGTTTAGTACCAATCCCTCCAGGACCTTCCAAGTGTATATTATCATACATCTCTCTCGCCTGCGTTCGAGGGAATACAGATCAAGGACCTTCAACCGTATCCAGTAATTTAGGTGCCTTATCGTACATGTGTGTGCCGTGAAAGTTCTTTGTACACTCTCCAGGTCTGCAATATCGCCAGCGTTGAAGAGGGCCGTTAGTGTACAGCAGTATTCTAACCTAGAGAGCACAAGCAATATGAAGAGGATCAATGTTCTCATTATTCATCCTATCATTTTCCTAGCGGATGAGGTAGAAACATTGTTTTGGTCTTTGAAGGCGAGATTCTCTGACATCACTCCCAGGTCCTTCACATTACTTTTTCACTCTATTGTATAGCTAGAATTTGTCGTATACCCTAATATATTTTTAATTTCCTCAAGTTTCCCATGTCTGAGCAGTTAAAATTTCTCCTCGATGAAGATCATATTGCTTATAGTGACCCTTTCGAAGATTTGGTTGATGTCCGCTAGTAGTCCTGCGGTGTCTTCGATGGAGGTCACTGCAATTGCAATCCGAGTGTCAGCCATAAAGGAAGACACGTCTGTCAGAAATGAGGATGAGGAATAGAATGTGGAACAGAGCTTTTTACCATGGCTGCCTGGGACTTTATTCTGTTTGCTATTGCTTTTTGTGTTCTATTTGTCAGGAAGTTTTAGATCCATCTGCCAACTTTTCCTGTTATTCTTTTATCACGCATTTTGTGTGCTTTTACACCATGGTTCACACTTGTCAAAGGCTTTTCGCAAAGTCTGTGTATACTACAACTGTATTTTATTTATCCTCTACAGCATCCAGGACCTTGTCATAATGGTCCAGTAGCTGGACAGGCAGGAGTGACCTTCTCTAAACCCATATTGCCCTTGGTTGTGTAATTGATGGGAATCTAGGTGGTTGGCGATCGTGCTTCTTAGAACCCTTTCAAGATTGTTATGGGATGTTAGTGCTATCGGTCTGTAGTTCTTTGCATTGCTTTACTGCCACTTTTGTGGAGTGGGGCTATTGTCTGTTTTCTTATTTTATGTGGGATGACCCTGTGTCCATACTCCCTCTCCATAAAATGCTGAAGGCACGCGATAGGGTCTTCTTGCAATTCTTGATGAACACGGAGTTCCATGAGTCTGGGCCTGGGACAGAGTGCATAGACATATCATTTATTGCCTTTTCAAAGTCTTGTGGAGTCTAGAAAATATCCGAGATTTTTTAGATGACCAAATTTTGTGTTTCGTTCGTAAAGAATTCATTTGGATTGTTAACCCTTATTCTGGGCAGTGGCTCGCTGAACACTGAGTCATACTGGGACTTAAGTATCTCACAAATTTCTTGGATCTCATCTGTGCATGTCCCATCCCACCTAAACAGGTGCCCAATACTGGATGCTGTTTTTCCTTTAGATTTGGTGTAAGAGAAGAAATATTTTGTATTTTTTTCAATTGTGTTCATGGCTTTTAGTTCTTCCTGTGATTCTTGTCTTCTGTTAGATTCCTTCAGCTTAAGTTTAATATTTGCAATTTCATTGACTAGTGCTTCCTTTCGTATTTCAGATATACTGACCCCACTCAGCGCTCTGTGACTCTTCGTCTTCTCCTGTATAAAGAGCATTTCTCTCTTCCTAGTTTACATTCTCTTTCTTTTTCTTAATGGAATGTGTCTTGAGCAGATCTCAAGAACCACAGAGCTTATTTTTTTCTAGGCAAATGTTCGGATGTGTGAGTACTGTAAACAACATGATGTCTGAGTACTTTCAACAATATGATGTGTGAGTACTGTAAACAATATGATGTGTGAGTACTGTCAACAACATGATGTCTGAGTACTTTCAACAATATGATGTGTGAGTACTGTAAACAATATGATGTGTGAGTACTGTCAACAACATGATGTCTGAGTACTTTCAACAATATGATGTGTGAGTACTGTAAACAATATGATGTGTGAGTACTGTCAACAACATGATGTCTGAGTACTTTCAACAACATGATGTCTGAGTACTTTCAGCAATATTATGTGTGAGTACTTTCAGCAATATTATGTGTGAGTACTTTCAACAATATGATGTGTGAGTACTGTCAACAACATGATGTCTGAGTACTGTCAACAACATGATTCTGAGTACTTTCAGCATATTATGTGTGAGTACTTTCAGCAATATTATGTGTGAGTACTTTCAGCAATATTATGTGTGAGTACTGTCAACACTACGATGTGTGAGTACTGTCAACACTACGATGTGTGAGTACTGTCAACACTACGATGTGTGAGTACTGTCAACACTACGATGTGTGAGTACTGTCAACACTACGATGTGTGAGTACTGTCAACACTACGATGTGTGAGTACTGTCAACACTACGATGTGTATCAGTGAGTACTGTCAACACTACGATGTGTGAGTACTGTCAACACTACGATGTGTGAGTACTGTCAACACTACGATGTGTGAGTACTGTCAACAATATGATGTGTGAGTACTGTCAACAATATGATGTGTGAGTACTGTCAACAATGTATGTGAGTACTGTCAACACTACGATGTGTGAGTACTGTCAACACTACGATGTGTGAGTACTGTCAACAATATGATGTGTGAGTACTGTCAACAATATGATGTGTGAGTACTTTCAACAATATGTGTGAGTACTGTCAACAATATGTGTGAGTACTTTCATCAATATGTGTGAGTACTGTCAACAATATGTGTGAGTACTGTCAACAATATGTGTGAGTACTGTCAACAATATGATGTGTGAGTACTTTCAAACTAATTGATGTGTGAGTACTTCATCAATATGTGTGAGTACTTTCAACAATATGTGTGAGTACTTTCATCAATATGTGTGAGTACTGTCAACAATATGTGTGAGTACTGTCAACAATATGATGTGTGAGTACTTTCAACAATATGTGTGAGTACTTTCATCAATATGTGTGAGTACTGTCATCAATATGTGTGAGTACTGTCAACAATATGTGTGAGTACTGTCAACAATATGATGTGTGAGTACTGTCAACAATATGATGTGTGAGTACTTTCAACAATATGTGTGAGTACTTTCAACAATATGTGTGAGTACTTTCATCAATATGTGTGAGTACTTTCATCAATATGTGTGAGTACTTTCAACAATATGATGTGTGAGTACTTTCAACAATATGTGTGAGTACTGTCAACACTACGATGTGTGAGTACTGTCAACAATGATGTGTGAGTACTGTCAACAATATGATGTGTGAGTACTGTCAACAATATGATGTGTGAGTACTGTCAACAATATGATGTGTGAGTACTTTCAACAACTAGTGTGAGTACTTTCAACAATAGTGTGAGTACTGTTCATCAATATGTGTTGAGTACTTCATCAATATGTGTGAGTACTTTCAACAATATGTGTGAGTACTTTCATCAATATGTGTGAGTACTTTCATCAATATGTGTGAGTACTGTCAACAATATGATGTGTGAGTACTGTCAACAATATGTGTGAGTACTTTCAACAATATGTGTGAGTACTTTCATCAATATGTGTGAGTACTGTCAACAATATGTGTGAGTACTGTCAACAATATGATGTGTGAGTACTTTCATCAATATGTGTGAGTACTTTCAACAATATGTGTGAGTACTGTCAACAATATGATGTGTGAGTACTTTCAACAATATGTGTGAGTACTGTCAACACTACGATGTGTGAGTACTGTCAACAATATGTGTGAGTACTTTCAACAATATGTGTGAGTACTTTCAACAATATGTGTGAGTACTTTCAACAATATGTGTGAGTACTTTCATCAATATGTGTGAGTACTGTCAACAATATGTGTGAGTACTGTCAACAATATGATGTGTGAGTACTTTCAACAATATGTGTGAGTACTTTCATCAATATGTGTGAGTACTTTCAACAATATGTGTGAGTACTTTCATCAATATGTGTGAGTACTGTCAACAATATGATGTGTGAGTACTTTCAACAATATGTGTGAGTACTTTCAACACTACGATGTGTGAGTACTGTCAACACTACGATGTGTGAGTACTGTCAACAATATGTGTGAGTACTGTCAACAAATAAGATAGTGTGAGTACTGTCACACTACCGATGTGTGAGGTACGTCAAACACGACGATGTGTGAGTACTGTCAACACTACGATGTGTGAGTACTGTCAACACTACGATGTGTGAGTACTGTCAACACTACGATGTGTGAGTACTGTCAACACTATCGATGTGTGATACTGTCAAACAACTACGATGTGAAACTGTTCAACACAACGATGTGTAGTACTGTCAATCACTACCATGTATGATACTGTCAACAACGGCGATGTGTGAGACTGTCAAACACTATGATGTGTGAGACTGTCAACACTACGATGTGTGAGCACTGTCAAACACTACGATGTGTGATACTGTCACACAGATGTGTTGAGTAACTGTTCAACACTACGAGTGTGAGTACTGTCAACAATATGATTGTGAGTATTTTCAACACCAAATCACGCCACCATATGACATCGAAAGGCGATGAATGACATGCCCTTGCACTGCACCCCGGCCAGATCATGAACTACCGTGTTTCATCAGAACTGCAAGCTAGGCGGCTATCACGACCTTTTCCATCCTGTGGAGAGGGAAGCATGGACACGGGGTCGTCCCACATTACTAAAAACACAGACATAGCCCTACTCCACAAAAGAGTGCAGTAAAGCAACAGCAAAGATACAGACCGATAGACTACATCCATATCATAAAATCTATGAAAGGTCCTAAGAAGCAGATCACCATCCATCTAGAACCATCAGTTACACAACTCAGGGCAACATGGGTTTAGAACAGGTCGCTCCTGTCTGTCTCAACTATTTGATCACTACGACAAGGTCCTAAATGCTCTAGAAGACAAAAAGAATGCAGATGTAATACATACAGACCTTGCAAAAGCCTTCGACAAGTGTGACCATGGCGTAATAGCGCACAAAATGCGTGCTAAAGGAATAACAGTTAAAGTCGGTCAATGGATCTATAATTTCCTCACTAACAGAACACAGAGAGTAGTCGTCAACAGAGTAAAGTCCGAGGCAGCTACTGTGAAAAGCTTTGTTCCACAAGGCACAGTACTTGCTCCCATCTTGTTCCTCATCCTCATATCCGACATAGACAAGGATGTCAGCCACAGCACCGTGTCTTCCTTTGCAGATGACACCCGAATCTGCATGACAGTGTCTTCCATTGCAGACACTGCAAGGCTCCAGGCGGACATCAACCAAATCTTTCAGTGGGCTGCAGAAAACAATATGAAGTTCAACGATGAGAAATTTCAATTACTCAGATATGGTAAACACGAGGAAATTAAATCTTCATCAGAGTATAAAACAAATTCTGGCCACAAAAGAGTGCGAAACACCAACATCAAAGACCTGGGAGTGATCATATCAGAGGATCTCACCTTCAAGGACCATAACATTGTATCAATCGCATCTGCTAGAAAAATGACAGGATGGATAATGAGAACCTTCAAAACTAGGGAGACCAAGCCCATGATGACACTCTTCAGGTCACTTGTTCTATCTAGGCTGGAATATTGCTGCACACTAACAGCACCTTTCAAAGCAGGTGAAATTGCTGACCTAGAAAATGTACAGAGAACCTTCATGGCGTGCCTAACAGAGATAAAACGCCTCAATTACTGGGAGCGCTTGAGGTTCCTAAAACTGTATTCCCTGGAATGCAGGCGGGAGAGATACATGATTATATACACCTGGAAAATCCTAGAGGGACTAGTACCGAACTTGCACACGAAAATCACTCACTACGAAAGCAAAAGACTTGGCAGACGACGCAACATCCACCCAATGAAAAGCAGGGGTGTCAATAGCACGTTAAGAGACCATACAATAAGTGTCAGGGGCCCGAGACTGTTCAACTGCCTCCCATCATACATAAGGGGGATTACCAACAGACCCCTGGCAGTCTTCAAGCTGGCACTGGACAAGCACCTAAAGTCGGTTCCTGACCAGCTGGGCTGTGGCTCGTACGTTGGTTTGCGTGCAGGCTCTGATCCACCAGGAGGTCTGGTCACAGACCGGGCCGCGGGGGACGTTGACCCCCGGAACTCTCTCCAGGTAAACTCCAGGTAAACACTACGATGTGTGAGTACTGTCAACACTACGATGTGTGAGTACTGTCAACATTACGATGTGTGAGTACTGTCAACACTACGATGTGTGAGTACTGTCAACACTACGATGTGTGAGTACTGTCAACACTAGGATGTGTGAGTACTGTCAACATTACGATGTGTGAGTACTGTCAACACTACGATGTGTGAGTACTGTCAGCACTACGATGTGTGAGTACTGTCAACACTACGATGTGTGAGTACTGTCAACACTACGATGTGTGAGTGCTGTCAACACTACAATGTGTGAGTACTGTCAACACTACGATGTGTGAGTACTGTCAACACTACGATGTGTGAGTACTGTCAACACTACGATGTGTGAGTACTGTCAACACTACGATGTGTGAGTACTGTCAACACTACGATGTGTGTGTAGTGTCAACAATATGATGTGTACCAACTAATGGCCAGTAATCTCAAGCTTTCCATTGTACGTCAGAATTCATCATTTCACCAACGTTCATCAAGTCACCAAGGATATCACTGGCTAGATTTGTCAGGACTCGTACGTACCAGACGTACCAAGTAATTATTATTATTATTATTATTATTATTATTATTATTATTATTATTATTATTATTATTATTATTATTATTATTATCATTAATAGTAGGTCTCACTTGCTTTATATATCAAGTCAGGTTTTGCACTGTACTTAATTATTCGCCAGAATTAGTGATATTCATGGATGATTGCGACTTTACCTTGAACACGGTAATAGGACGTGTGGTGGGGAGGAGTCGGCTTTTCATGTAATATATTTTTGTGACGGACTGAGGAGTGTCAAGGGGTGGTTAAATAGGGTGATATATAGGATAGGAGGTCAAGGAATTTCTGTATTGAGAGCATTAAGTCTCTACGCAGGGGGTTGGGAGGAAAGTGTAATCAGAGCCGTGGGGTACATTATGGCAGATTATATCTATATAGTGTGGGGATTGCGGGGGAAACGGGTTAGTGAGGTGAAGAGGAGGGTGTTAGCGGAAACGTTCTATAAAACGGTATGTAGAAATAAGGAAATTTATGGGAGGAAGTGGGTGAGGGATTTTTTAGAGGGATATAGGCAACTTACGTTACAGGTTTTATTAGACTTGTAATATACGAGGGAGGGGAGGGTACGATTGGAAAGTGTTGCTGGGGTAGGGAAGTCATGGGTGAAAACAGGGTCGCCTCCCTGGTAATGGATGACAACAAATGTTTGTGTGTGTGTTGGATGAGTGATGCGTGAGTGAATAATGTATGGACCATGAGTGCTAGCACCTGTGGAGCTGGCCAGTTTTTTTGTGTGTCATGGACTATACACTATTCATATAGTACTCATGTTCCTTCAAGGTAGTAGTGAATGATGGATAAGGTATTCAAGGGGGGGAGTTGCCTACATCACTGTGCAGAGTGAGGGTAGGGCAGTATATTGATTGGAAGTGATGGACAGTTGCTTGTCCAGTGTGTTGTAGTATTATGTGTAGATAATACGCATATTATTGTATGTAGCAAGATGGGACTGCACGCAAGTTGGACTTGTACTATGAGAATTACTCTCTAACGCCTGATATGTGAAGGCTGATTGATCAACTGTGATCCATTCAAATTAGATTTATTATGTTATCTATGTACATAGCAGTCTTAAGTCATATTATTATGTTGTTATCTATGTACATAGCAGTCTTAAGTCATATTATTATGTTGTTATCTATGTACATAGCAGTCTTAAGTCATATTATTATGTTTAACTATGTACATAGCAGTCTTAAGTCATATTATTTTATTTTTGTTGTTAATACTATGTACATAGCAGTCTTAAGTCATATTATTATGTTAACTATGTACATAGCAGTCTTAAGTCATATTATTATGTTGTTATCTATGTACATAGCAGTCTTAAGTCATATTATTATGTTGTTATCTATGTACATAGCAGTCTTAAGTCTTATTATTATGTTGTTATCTATGTACATAGCAGTCTTAAGTCATATTATTATGTTGTTATCTATGTACATAGCAGTCTTAAGTCATATTATTATGTTAACTATGTACATAGCAGTCTTAAGTCATATTATTATGTTAACTATGTACATAGCAGTCTTAAGTCATATTATTATGTTAACTATGTACATAGCAGTCTTAAGTCTTATTATTATGTTGTTATCTATGTACATAGCAGTCTTAAGTCATATTATTATGTTAACTATGTACATAGCAGTCTTAAGTCATATTATTATGTTAACTATGTACATAGCAGTCTTAAGTCATATTATTATGTTAACTATGTACATAGCAGTCTTAAGTCATATTATTATTTAACTATGTACATAGCAGTCTTAAGTCATATTATTATGTTAACTATGTACATAGCAGTCTTAAGTCATATTATTATGTTGTTATCTATGTACATAGCAGTCTTAAGTCATATTATTATGTTGTTATCTATGTACATAGCAGTCTTAAGTCATATTATTATGTTGTTATCTATGTACATAGCAGTCTTAAGTCATATTATTATGTTGTTATCTATGTTACAGTAGCAGTCTTTTAAGTCATCATTATTATGTTGTTATCTATGTACATAGCAGTCTTAAGTCATATTATTATGTTGTTATCTATGTACATAACAGTCTTAAGTCATATGATGTTAGTTGTGTTTAGGTGAAGTCGTCACAAAAATTTTGTTTTATGTGTGTTAGGGAAGTATGTGGAATTTTTTGCGTGTAGCAGCTATATGGCTGGGGTTTGTACTTTATACCTTTGTATTCTCTGATGTTTTTCATAATATAAAGTTTTATCTATATACTATGTTGAATGAATAGGGTTTACATGCTAAGATAAATGCAAATAAGTTGCCTTTGGGAGTTGACATTCATTGTTGCAACCTTCTTAGAAAATTAAGCTTTTGCGGTTCCTTTCACCAGGTTGAGGTGTCATTGTGTTAAGTAATGACATGTATTATTGTCTGCATCGCTATTGGGCCGTGCGGACCTCCTGCGCAAACGCTCTTCAGTTCCCTGACAGCAGTAATGTGAGGTGGTGCTTGTCGCGCCTCTGTCGTCAGACCAGGAGAACTACTATTAGTCAACATGGCGTGCAGTTACAGACGCAGGATTAACACTGTCGGTGTTGAACTTCTCAGTGGGGCAATAACGCCAGCCTCAGCCCAGGTATTACTACCTAAAATCATCAGAGACACGTATGGCATTCAGGATGGAGAGTTGTACGGCGTAGCATTGAACGGAGCACGTAGATTTTTTTGTGAAACTGCTCTCAGCAACGGTTTACGAGTCGTTGGTCAACCGTTTTCAGGGACGTAAGTCTTGATGCAACACCAGCTGTGCGTGTGAGGATGATCGATGTATCCAGACATTATTACATGGATTAAATTGCGTAATGTCCCCTTTGAGGCGGATGAGGCAGATATCAGAAACGTATTTGAGGAATACGGAACTGTTCATTTGGCCCAGCATGGTAAGTGGGTGTCGGGTGCCTACACAGGTATGCCGGAGGGCACTTTTAACCTAAAAATGTCATTGCGACACCCCATACCGTCATTACGTGTACCTAAAGGAATTCAGACACAGGTCATGGTGTCATACGCGGGCAAAGGCGTACCTGCCGACTATGTGGGGAATATGATCACATAGCGGCGGAGTGTGGGAAGCGGCAACGAGCTCCTGGCCCAGAGGCGGAGACATCCGCTTCTACACCAGGGGAAGCAGGTGTTGATCAACGACGTGAAGGAGGGCGTGGTCGTCTATGGAGCGAGATAGTGGATGAGGCGTATAAGGCTGGGGAGAGGTGAGGCCCTTGACCAGTTACCTGGTCCAGACACACTTCCAGTGGATCGAGTTGAGCAAAAAGTACAGGAGGAAGTGTTGGAAATTGAGGAGGATTAGCCGAGGTTCTGAAGTCCTTGTCACCGCCTGAGGAGGTGGCTGCTCTGGCAGGGTAGTAGAAGATGAGGTGAAGGCTGTGGGGCATCAACAACAGAACTATTTGGACGAAGGGAGTGACAGCGTGACTGAGGTGTCACCGAGATCTTTGTCACTGTGTACAGTGGAGGTAGAGGTACATTGTGAGGCATCCCCAGACCAAGCCATGGAGGATGCGCCTGTCACAAGAAAGAGAGCCGCTGCATCGGATTCAGATGATGTCCTAACGCCGGCGCAGAGGACTGGGAAGCAAATATGGGCAGAAGGTGAAGGTAGTGGTGGCCATGACAGGAGGCACCGAAAGAAGGGGGGGGGGGAGAGAGGGAAGTGTGCAGGTGACAAGTGGTCCCACACGTTCTGGTGGCCATCGGAAGAGTGAAGAGAGGAGGCAGGGGTGGAAACTCTAATAGGCCTCCGGTGTATGACAGTAAACGTTAATGGTTTGTGTAATAGTGTAAAGAGAGAATGGTTTCGAGAGTTTCTGAATAAATTTAGAGTGGATGTTGTGTTCCTACAGGAGCACAATTTTAAGGAGGGTAGGGTGTTGGAGATGGAGGGGTTTCAGGTGGTAACCCTGCCATCTGCCCGTTTAAAAGGGGGGGTGGGTATCTTAATTAGGGAGGCGAGCCCGTTTGTTTTGCAGAGAAGTGAGGGGGGGGGGGGGAAGGGTGTTGCGCGTAGATGGTTTGTGGATGGAAAACGTGTGGCTTTTATTAGTGTATATGCGCCTGCAGAGAATAATGTACAGGTAAAGCAGGAGTTTGTGTGCGAGGACCTTGTGTTTTTTTTCGTGCATTACCGGAGGTGGCAATAGTAGGAGGTGATTGGAACTGGTCATTAGGAGGGCTGATGTGGAACCAAAAGGGGCAGGTTATGTGTCGGTGGCCCTACGAGATTTATTGAGGGATATTAGGTTAAGAGACGCATTCGAGGGGGGGGCGTGGGAGACAGAGCATACATTTGTTAGGAGAGGGTATGCAGCGAGGTTAGATAGAGTGTATCTTTCTCACGGGGTTGTAGTGAGAGCTTTCAAAACTGTTGAAGTTGCATGGTCAGATCATAGAGCAGTGTTGGTGGAGGTTGGGTGGGAGGCGCTTGCAGAAATATACAGGAGTTACTGGAAATTAAATATAAGTGCATTGAGTGATGAGGAGGGGTTAGAGGGATTTTCTGTCCTATGGAAGGAGCTTAGTGAGGAGGCACAGGAGTGGAAGATGTCGTACAATGGTGGGATTGTGTTGCCAAGGAAAGGATTAGGAAATATTATGTGGGAGTGGGCAAACGTATAAATGATTTTAAATATGGGCTTTCAAATTTATCTGGAGGACAGGTTAAGGGGCTGTTATGAGAAGGGGGCTGTGGGGGGCAAACTATTCCTATGGATGAAATTGTCCGAGGTCAAGGGGAGACTGAGGGAGTTACAAAATGAGAGGTTTCAAGCGGTAAGGGTGCAGGCAGGGGTAGAGGAGGTGCTTTGGGGTGACAAACCATCGGCGTGTGTGTTGCGACGTCAAAAACAAAGACAGCAGGTTACAGCTATTCCGAGGTTAGAGGTACACGAGATGGCGGGGGGTTATAGAATGGGTCAGGAGATACTATCTACAAAAGGAATGTGTGTGTATGCGGAAAAATGGTATGAAGGGTATTGGACAAGTGGGAAGGTGGGAAATGTGGATTTAGAGAAGGTGTGTTAGTATGTGACGTGTAATTTAGGGAATAGTGATAGAAAGGCTTTAGGAGGGGTAATAACAGAGGAGGAAATAGAGTTGGCTTTAAGGGGAATGAGGAAAGGCAAAGCACCGGGAATAGACGGTCTCCCGGCTGAATTTTATCTCCAACATTGGGAGGTGATAAGGGGTTTCATGGGTAGGTTATTTAATCAGATGAAGGAGAAGGGTGTGATGGGGGACAAGCAAGCAACAGCAGTTGTAGTGTTGGTCCCGAAGGGTAAGGGCAGCACACCCTCAAGGAGTACCGTGCCATATCCCTGTTATGTGCTGATTATAAGTTGTTCGCTAAAGTCTTGGGTAATAGGTTCAAATGTGTGGTAGGGAGAGTGGTTTCGAAAACGCAGTATGGTTTGCCTGGAAGGTCGATGATTGAGGGTCATGGAATACTGCGAAGTTTTGTGAGTCAAAAGGGGGGGAGGGAGGGCGGCGTTGTTGGCTTTAGACTGGCAGGGGGCCTATGACAGGGTGGAACGAGGAGCATTGGGAGCTATACTTAGGAGGCAGGGTTATGGGGATGAAATAGTTAATTGGGTAACCACGTTGTACAATGGTGCCAAGATGAGGGTACAGATTAATGGATGCTTGGGGGAGGGGATTGTAATGGGTAGGGGACTTAGGCAGGGGTGTCCATGTCACAAATGTTGTTTGCGTGCATTCAGGACCCCTTCTATAGAATGGTTGAACGTTGTGTATGTGACACGAGTGGAGGTGGGGGGGTGGGGTAGGGAAAGTGTGGCCGGGGATAATAGGATACGTAGACGATACAACAGTCCTGGTTTCGGGAGGGATGTACGTTGGGTGTTTTGGATGCTGTTGTGCAACAGTTCGGAAATGCAACAGGGATGCAGGTAAATAGAGAGAAGTCAATGATCATGGGGTTGGGTGATTGGGTGGAGGGGGGGGGAGATGTAACGTTGTGAGAAAACAAACGGTGTCTTTTAAAAATTTGTGGTATCACCTATAAGGGTGATTTGGAAGCTGCTCGGGAGGAAAACTCGAATAGATTAATGGAAAGGATTCAGGGGCGTCTGGGTGCATTGCGACCTCATCATCTGACTCTCGTGCAACGAGTGATTGTTATAAACGTATTATTGTATAGTAAGGTTTGGCACGTAGCAGCCGTGTTCCCATTAACAGGACGGCGATTGTGGGAATTCTGAGACGAGTGTTTAACTTTTTGTGGGGTTCAAGGTGCGATTGGCTGAGGAGAGAGGTTGTAATGTTACCTGTGCGCCAGGGTGGGTTGGGGTTGATGGATCTGAGGAGGAGGATTAAATGTGTGTTTCTTAAATGGGAGGTTTTGCGCGAAGGTGTGAGTGGGGGCAGCTGGGAAAAGTACATGATAGGTTGGGTAAGTTGTATGGTGGTGTGGAGTTGAGGGAATGTGAAACTATTTTGAGGGCTTTGATGTTGGTTAGAGAACCCAGGAAAATTCGAGTAGGGGTTTTGTGTAAGCTGCTTGCAGACAGGATTGTTGTATCAGTTTGAGGGATTGTTCCCATGTACGCATGGACGAGTATTTGGTATAGGTTTAGCTGGTTGAAGTTAAAGCTAGGGTAAGGGAGGTAATGTATCGTTTTTTGCATGGCATACTACCGTCGGGGAATTTTAAGAACCAGAGGGGTAATTGTGGGCGGAAGGTGTGGAATCTGTGGGGAGGATGAGACGGCGTTCCATGCTGTATACTTTTGTGGGGAACTGGAGGGTGTTAGGTATTGGTTAAGTAGGGTAGTACAGGGGGTGGGGGCAGAGGGGTGTCGGTTCTGCGTGCACTAAGCCTAGATGTGGGAGGGTTCGATGAGATGTTATACGAGCTTTGGATTATATAATAGTGGATTATATATAATATCGTGGGTGATGAGGGGGGGGGAATTGTGAGGTGCGGAGGCGGGGTAATAGCGGTAACGGTTTATCGTACGATGTGTCGTAATAGAGAACTGTATGGGAGGAGGTGGGAAGAAGGATTTTTCGGAAGGGTATAGAATGTTAAACGTTATGGTTTTCTCATCAATCTACGACTTGGGCTGAGTGAGTAAGGGGGGGGGTTGGGGATTACATACGGGAAGGGGGTTTTCAGGGGGACACAGCGGGGTCGCCTCCTGGGGAGGGGTGTGAGTGTAGGTGTATGTGGGTATATGAAGGTGTAGATGAGTGGCATACATGTATGTAGCATGCAAGTGGGCACAGAAACCAAAGATGATATCAAGTAATTACGTAGTACCTGAATGGAAAATTCTGTGTTTGATGTGTCAGGGTCGTCATGACCTTCTTCATGAATTAAGTGTGAATGGTGTCAAGATTATAGTTTTAAGACCGTGAAGAGCTTTAGGGCTTATGTAGAGTGTGCGTTTATAGCCTTTATTGGGCATAAATCATGTGCGATTATTGTATCGCAATGAGAGGTTATTAAATTATGTTTGTGTTTAGTGTTGTGGGTTTTTAGCGAGTGTACTGTTTTTTTTTTTTAGCATTATATAATGTGCTCATCCAGTTGCTGCGAGATGGAACGATAATGACTTCCATAAATTTGTAATGCCTCGTTAAAAGTTTGTATGGGACAGTATGGTTTTAGTCTCTTACTTTATATAATGTGCTCAGCCGGTGGAAGAGGCTGTATTAATATTTAGTAATATTTGTTAATATTTATTTAGTATAAGTGTGAGGCTTAGGATTTGATTTTTGATTTAGGATTTGATTTTGATTTTGATTTTGATTTTGATTTTGATTTGATTTGATTTGTTTTGATTTGATTTTGATTTTTTTTCAATGCTTAAAAAGAGATTGTAGTGAGGCACGTATGTATGTGCTTAGGTACTTCTTATTGTATAGGGGTTAATTTTGGGAAGAGTATGTGATTGTTTTTAACTGAGATTGGGATGTAAGGTTATTACTCTGTTTATCTCCTGTGAAGGTTGTGAACCTTTGTCATATGTCCGTCATAGTATGTTAACTATACAAATCTGAAAGTTGTATATAGTTTTATATTTATATAGTTTATATAGTATAGTTTATTTTGTTTATCATAGTATGTTATATGGGAAAAGTTTGTGTGTATATGGGTAATCTCTTTTATGTCAATTACAATGTGTTGTTAATAATTGGCTAGTGTATGTTGTGTAGGATTGGGGACCCTACTGTATCCTTTTTATATCAAATTTTAAATTCAAGCTGAAAATTTTTTTTAATTTTAAAATAAAAAAACAAAAAAAAAAAATGACTGTTCCCATTTAATTTTATTAATATTTTTTGTCTAAGATGTTTTGCTCACTCATATAGTGTAAGTCCTATGTATCCTTTAATGTTAATTTAAAGATGCAATCAGGGGGTGATGGTTATATTTGGCGGGGGGGGGGGTGAAATTGGGCAAAAGTTTAAGCCTTCACAGGTATTTAAACCTGGATAACGGGGTTATATGGTGTGTGGATTAGGGTGTCAGTACACTTTTGTCTTTTAATCATTTTGTAAGGGTGAATTAGGAATTTGTGTTTTAAACATTTTGTGTACCTTTAAAAAATTTTTACCCCTTGTTTTGTAATGCTTTAAATAAAAAATTAAAAAAAACTCGGAATGAAAGCAGGTGTCACAAGCACTGCTGCTGCTCCCTCTGTGACCAACTAGGCCACTGCTGCTGCCATCTGTGTACAAACTGAGTCACGATTCTGCCATCTGGTACCAACTAAGTCACTGTGCTGCCATCGTGTAAAAACTAGGTCCTGCTCTCTTGTGTACAAACTAGAGTCACTTTTCTGCATCTGTGTACCAACTAGGTCACTGTGCTGCCATTGTGAACCAACTAGATCCTGCTGCTCCCACTGGACCAAAAGATCACTGCTGCGCCATCGGTAAAAACCCCTAGAGTCATGATTCTCCCATCTGTGTCCCAACTAAGTCACTGCTGCTCCCATCTGTGTCCCAAAACTAGAGTCACTGCTGCTGCCATCTGGTACAAACGGGTCACTGTTTCTCCCATCTTTGCGTACCAACTGAGTCACTGCGCTGCCATCTGTGTACAAACTAGAGTCACTGTGCTGTCCCTCTGTGTAAAAACTGAGCACTGTTCTCCATCTGTGTACCACTGAGTCCTGCTGCTCCCATTGGTCCCCAAACTGAGTCACTGCTGCTGCTTTTGTGTACAAACTAGAGCCCCTGATTCTGCCATCTGCGTACCAACTAGGTCACTGCTGCTGCCATTTGTGTACAAACAGGTCACTGCGCTGCTGCCATCTGTGTCAAATTAAGTCACTGATTCTGCCATCTGTGTACCAACAGAGTCACTGGCGCATCTGGTCCCAACTAGAGTCACTGCTGCTGCCATTGTGTAAAAACTAGAGTCACTGATTTGCCATCCCGTCCCAAACTGGTCCTGCTGCTGCCTCTTGTTAAAATAGGTCCTGCTGCTGCTCCCATCTGTGTACAAACAGAGTCACGTTCTGTCTGCGTACCAACTAGAGTATGCTGCTCCATCTGTAAAAAAATGATCACTATTTGCCATCTGCGTACCACTAGAGTCCTGCTGCGCCATTGTGTCCCAAATAGAGTCATGCTGCTGCCTCTGTGTCCCAATAGAGTCACTGCGCGCCATTGTGTAAAACTAGAGTCACTGTTCTGCCATCGTGTACCAATAGAGTCACTGCTGTTGCCATCTTTTTAAAAAATAATCACTGCTGCGCATTGTGTACCAACTAGAGTCATGCTGCTCCCCATCTTGAAACAAACTAGGTCACTGATTCTCCCATTGGTCCCAACAGGTCACTGCTGTGCCATTTTGTCCCAAACTGAGTCACTGCGGCTGATCTGTGCACCAACTAGAGTCACTGCTGCTGGCCATCTGTATCCCAACTAAAGCCCACTGTGCCCCATCTGTGAAACCAACTAGAGTATGCTGCTGCCACTGTGTACCAATAGAGTCACTGCGTTGTTTGGTCCAACTAGGTCACTGATTCTGCATCAGTGTACCAACTAAGTCACTGCTGCTCCCACTTTTTGTACCAACTAGGGTCACTGCTGCTGCTGCCATCTGTGCACCAACTAGAGTCACTGCTGTGCTGTGCCATCTGTATACCAACTAGATCAATATGCTGCCATTGTTTCCCAACTGAGCACTGCTGTGCCATCTTGTCCAACAGAGCACTGCTGCTGCTGCCATCTGTGACCAACTAGGTCTCGCCGCTGCTGCATTGTGTCCCAAACTGAGTATTGCTGCTGTGCCTCGTGTACCAACTAAGTCATGTGCTGCTGCCATCTGTGTCCCAAACTTGAGCCACTGTGCTGCCCCTTTGTACCACTAGAGTCACTGTGTTTCCATCTGTGAACCCAACTAGGTCTTGCTGCTGCTGCCATCTGTGTACTAATAGAGTTACTGCTGTGCTCCCCTCTGGTACCAATAGTTACTGCTTGCTGCTCCATCTGGTACCAACTAGATCACTGCGCTGCTGCTGCTGCCATCTGTGTACCAACTAGGTCCGCTGTTCCTCGTGTACCAACTAGAGTCACTGCTGCTCCATCTGTGTACCAACTAAAGTCATTGCTGCTCCCATCTTTTTACCAACTAGAGTCACTGTGCTGCTGCCATCTGTGTCCAACTAAGCTACGCTGCTGCTCCCATTGTTCCCAACTAGAGTCACTGCTGTGCTGCCATCTATGTACCAATAGAGTCCTGCTGTGCCATCTGTGCAAAACTAGAGTCATTGCCATCTGTTTACAACTAGAGCATGCTGGCCATCTGTGTACCAACGGAGTCGCTGTGCTTCCTCTGTTACCAACGAGCACTGCGCTCCCATCGTGTACAACTGGAGTTGTGCTGTTTCCCCATCTGTGTCCCAAACTAGAGACGCTGCTGCTGCCATCTGTGTATCAAAGAGCATGCTGCTGCCATTCTGTACCAACTAAAGTCCTGTGCCCCCTCTATGTACAACTAGAGTCATGATTCTGCCATCTGTGTACCAACTAGAGTCACTGCTGCTGCCTCTGTGTACCAACTAGGTCCTGCGCTGCCATGTGTGTCCCCAACTAGATCACTGCTGCTCCCAAATTGTTACAAACTAGAGTATGTTTTCTGCCATCTGCGTAAACTAAGTCACTGTGTGCTATTGTGTCCAACTAGAGTACTGTGCTGCTGCCATCTGTGAAAACTGGGTACTGCTGCTGCTGCCATCTGTATACCAACAAAAGAAACTGCGTCCCATCGGGTTACAACTGGTCACTGCTTCCCCATCTGTTTCCCAACAAAAGCACTGCATTTGCCATCGTGTCCCAATAGAGTCCTGATTCTGCCACAGTGTCCAATAGGTACTGTGCTCCCATCGTTTACCAGTAGAGTCACTGTGCTGCTGCCATCTGTGTACCAACAGAGTCCTGCTGCTGCTCCATCTGTATACCAATAGAGTCATACTGCTCCATCTGTTTCCCAACTAGGTCATGCTGCTCCCATCGTGTACCAAAAGTCCCTGCTGCTGCTGCCATTTGTACCAACTAGAGTCCGCCCGCTGCCTCTGTGTCCCAAACTAGAGCCACTGCTGCTGTGCCATCTGTGTACCAACTGATCCCCCTGCTGTGTCCCTTTTGTGTCCCAATTTGAGCCACTGCTGTGCCACCTTTTGTACCAACTGGTCATGTGTTTCCATCTGTGAACCAACTAGATTTTTTGCGCTGCTGCCATCTGTGTCTAATGAGTTCTGCTGCTCTGCCTCTGTGTACCAACTTTTAAATGTGCTCTGCCATTGTGTCCAACTAGAGTCACTGTGCTGCCATCTGTTTACCAACTAAAGTCATTGTGCTGCCATCTGTTTCCCAAAATAGAGTTACTGCTGTGCTGCCATCTGTGTCCCAATGAGCTATGCTGTTGTGCATCTGTGTACCAACTAGAGTCACTGCTGTGCTGCCATCTGTGTACCAATAGAGTCATGCTGTTCCCATCGTGCAAAATAGAGTCACTGCTCCCATCTGTTTACAAAACTAAGGTCATGCGCTGCCACTGTGTCCCCAACTGGAGTCGCTGTGCTTCCATTGGTCCCAACTAGAGTCACTGCTGCTGCCATCTGTGTCCCAAACTGGAGTTGCTGTGTTTCCCATCTGGTCCCAAAATAGAGTCACTGGGGGTGCCATTGTGTAAACTGGAGTTGCTGTGCTTCCATTGTGACCAATAAGACGCTGCTGCTGCCATCTGTGTATCAACTAGAGTCATGCTCTGCCATCTCTGACCAACTAGAGTCACTGCTGCTGCCATCTGTGTAAACTAGGGGACACTGCTGCTGCCATCTGTGTACCAACTGGGTGTGCTGTGCTCTTGCTGTGGTGTGTTACTGCTGCTTTTGTTTTTTCTGTGAATGTGTGATATTTATTTTGGTTTGTTACTGATGCTAGCTATTTTGCTGTGTGTGATTTTAGGTATAATAAGAATTTATTTAATAATTTTCATTTATATTTTTGTTTGGCACAAAGAATATATATTACACTTATATTTTCCGTATATTTTAAACACATTTTGCTGTTCACTTGTTTTGCACTAATTAAATTTTTTCTTTCCCCTTCTTTTAAATTAATGAATCAATTTTTCTTTTCCCATATGATTTTTTCAACATTTTTTTATTTAGCCCCGTTTTTTTGGAAAAAGGGCCCTAGTCTGGTGAAATACCATAGGCTTAAAGAGTCAGAAAGCTCCTTTGCAAAAGGGGAGGGTAGAGATAGGAAAAAAATTACAGACCATAGCCCTAACTTCTCACATCAAAAAAATCTTAAAAAGAGGATAAGACGAAGGTTAAAATTCATGGACCAGCACAACCAACAAAACCTGAACCAGCATGGTTTTAGAGCAGGCCCTCATGGTCTGCACAGCTCCAAACCTTTATGAAAATTACGGAGGGCACGGGAAAAACGACCAAAACACAGGTGATTTACACAGTTTTCCCAAAAGGCGTTTGACAAAGCGATCATGGGCGATAGCGCAAAAAATGAAGGCCAGGGCTTTAGGGAAGGTAGGCAGATGGATTTTGGGTTTTCCAAAAACACACAGAACCAAAAAGTGTAGCGAACGGGGCAAGATCCAGCATCAGCGAGGTAAAAAGCCAGTCCCCCAAGGCCTGTCCGGGAAAATCTGCTCTTCCTCGTCCTCATAGCGCATAAAAAAAACCCACCCCCCCTACGTTTGTATCATCATTCGCAGAGACACTAAAAAAGTATAAAAGCGTAAGTAGAAGAAACTGAAAGAGTACGGGAAGACATAAACGGGTTTTCAGGGGGCAGTGGAGAACATACTTTTTCAATGGTGATAATTTTCCGTTGCTTAGGAGGGGAAAAAAGAAGAACCAAAAGGAGCATTTCAAAATAAAAGGGGTCACCGAAAAAACTTAAGGAACACGTAAAAGCCCTAGGAATAATTATGTCAGCGGACCTTTCTTTTAAAGCCAAAAACAAGACAAAGTTTTCACGACAGTCAGGAGATGACGGGGAGGGTATTGAGAACTTTAAAAAACAAGGGAAATAATGCCGATGGTGACACTCTTCAAATTGTGCGCTCCCTCCTTAGAATATTGCCAGTGCTGACGACCCCGTTAAGGCAGGAGAAATATCGGAGTTGGGAAAAAATACGAGTCGTTTACACTACATTGAGCCCGTAAAACACCTAAATATGGGAACGCCTGCAAGTCTTGAACATTACCATTGGAGGGAAAGGGGAGTGAGGGAATGTAATATATACCTGGAGGTACCCGAGGGTTGGTCCAAATCGCACACTCCTAAGAAAATCTGGGTGAGCATTGGGAGGAAGTGAAAATAAACCCGTAGGAGCAGGGGTGCGTTGGGGACAATAAGGGAAACTGTATCAACATCCGGGGGTTTCCAGACTTTTCAACATCTTCCAAAAGATATCAGAAGCACGCTGGGAAAAAGTGTTGAAGCCTTCAAGAGGGAAAATAGACAAATATCTTCACCAGGGGCCAGATGAACCAGGCTTGAGGATATGTGGGGGAGCGTGCTCCAGCACAACAGCCTGGGTTTTCCAGACAAGACCAACGACCTGGTCCATGGGCCGGGCTCAGGAGTAGATAAAATCTGAACTCTTCAAAGATATAAAGGTATCAAAGTTACAAGCCACAGCAGCAGAAGCTAAATACTGAGCTTAGAAGAGGGGAATGAAAATCGTAAAGCCTTTAAAAAAAAAGGCATTTTGGTATGACATCAAGAACTGCTCATTGTCCAAAATGAGGGGACTGTAGGGAACAAAAAGGGTTAAACTATATGCAGAGGCCCGTCAGCTATGGTGGAGCCCGGGAAAAGACAGAAGCATAGGCCCTAACGACCACAATAATGCCCAGAAAAAAAATGAGAAGGGAAAAAAGAAACAAATGGACACAAGAACATCAGGTAGAAAGAGATTAAAAAAAGGAAAACTGCAATGGAGGAACTAAAACAACCAAGATATGCAAAAAAAATGGTTGGAAAAGATAGGAAGGTAGGGTTTTTTTTATGGGCTCCCGGAAGCGAAGGGGAAAAATCATGAAGCAAGAAAACAGGAACAGAAAAAAGTAAGGAAAGTATTATGAAGCAATAAGAAGGGCAATAAGACCAGCTGACAAATTTTCTGGGAAAAGGGGGAGGGGAGGGGTGTTGCACAGAAAAATAAATTTTTAAAAATAACAAAAAAACAAAAAAAATATGTAAAGATAAACACAAAATAAAAAAAAGTAATAAGAACATAGAGTCAGTTGTAATTAATGAATTTTGTACTGAATTGTAATGTTCACTCTTTACAATTCTTTTAATTACTGGAAAAAAAGAACCAAAAATAACAGGTCAAATTTTGAAAAAAAAAAATAATCACTGGAGAACAAATAAAATTTCACAATTAAAATAATCTGCAGAATTACTAATATATCTAAAGATTGCGGGCCAGAAAATACGCTTAGAAACATTATAGAAACCTCAAGAAAGAAATGTTTTGCAACACTTTAAATCTTATTTTCAAGTGGGGAAACAAAATTTTTTCAAAAAAAAAGCAAAGTAATGTTTTAAATTTAAAAATTTCATTAAAAGTGAAATTTTTTAAAGAAATTTCAAAAAATGTGATGAAAAAAATACAAAATACAAAACTGAAAATTAAAAAACTTACGAATTGCAGGAACACAGATAAAATAAACAAGGTTCACTCACTACATATTTTGTATAAATTTTCTTGAACTTTGGTTTGTTTTGAAAAAAATCTCTTGTAGGTACACAAATATGGTAACCGTCGCAAAACATCAAACAAAAGAGGACATAATATATTAAAATATTTAACACAAAAGTAATGGCCAGAATGAAAATTGTAAATTAGCGGGCTGGAGAAAAAGAAGTGAATGAATCAAAAAGAATTAGCGAAAAAAAAAAGGGGAAAAAACCCATGAAATAAGTCGAAAAAAAAAAAATTAACGTACACAAAAATGAAATAAGGAAGGTTGCAAACACTTAAAAAACAAATAAAAAAATAAACAGTTTACAAGGAGGAATAACAGAGAAAATTAAAAATTACTTAAAGGGTTTGGGGAGAAAAGGAAACGATAATAAACTTAAATTTTTACAAAAGTGAGCATATCACGACACTGGAAATATTTTCAATCAACGACCACATGGAAAAACAGAAATAAAAAATACATATTTTACTGTAGGACACAAGAGTCTCTGAACAACATCAAAAAATTCACTGTAGATATTGAAAAGTCTAACATACACAAATGTCTTATAACATTGATTGAAAAATCTGGGAAGGGAGTCAGGTGAAAGGGTTCGCAGAATCGCCAAAAAAAAACGCGTACCCGAGGACCATCACCTAACTTTCTGAAGATAGTACAAAAAAACAAGTTCTCTTTACCAGTGTGCAGGCAGTAAATAAAGATGATGGATCCCGATTATGAGTAGAATAGTAAGATGAATGGGCATGAGTTTAAAGGTGCGGGCTTTTTTGTGGGGGGGGAAGGCTGGGGCAACTGTGCTGGTGACCCCACAGCGTCGGCTGGTACTCCCCACTAAGAATTCATGTGACATTTAAACCAGGGGGGCTTGTTTAAACCAGAGTAAAACGGGGTGGGGGGTTTCACTCGCCAGCGTTTTACTGGTAGACAAGCGGTACAGCACATGGGGAAAAATAGCTTCAAAGGGATTCCCCTTGCTTACTTTTTCTCGCTGGGGTTGTTAACTGGCTTAAGCCCTCGACACTGGGTGGCTGGGATTGCTTGTATGCTTGTAACTAGCACAAGCGGTAAAGAAGCGGCTAGGTGACTGGCTTAGGGAAGCTGGGTGGTTAGGCTCTCCCCTACAAAATGGCTTAAGTAGCTTTGGGTCAATTTTCAAAAAATAGATCGCCCACTCGTAGGTTAACAAATAAGACACAGACCCTAGGCCAGAGCCTTTCGCTTTTTGCCTTACACTTTGGCCTAAGGGTCACAGTGAGCATCTCGGAAATTTACAGCAAAGAAATGGAGCCCATCTATAAAGTAGCGAAATTATCTAAATCACTACACAAGTACGCATTACACTACCGATGTGTGTGTGTGTATGTGTGTACTGACCTCTCACCTATTTGGGTTGCAGGGGCGTCTAGCTAATGGCCCCACCTCTTTCCCCTGTTGCTATGGGTCCCCCTCTCCCCGTCCACGGCTTTTTTCAAACCTGATAATACTAAGTAAGGGTTTCCCCCTCCACTAATCACTTTCTTAGCATTCCACTTCCTAACAACTTTTTGATGAAGAAAACTTCTTAACGCCCCTTTGACTCATTGAGTCTTCAACTTCCAATTGTCACCCCCCGTTTCTTTTTCCCCTCTCTGATAAAACCTGTCTCTGTCCACCTTGCTAAAATTCCCCGTAGTATTTTTATGTCTTATATGTGTCCCCGATCTTCTGTCCCCCAGTGTCCCCTCAGGGCGATTTCCCCTTTAACCTTTCTTCATTGGACATTCCCCTTAGCTTTTGGGGTAGTCTCGTTTCAAACCTTTTCACTTTCTAATTTCTTGACATCTTTACAAGGGTGGATTCCAAATGGTGCTGCATACTCCAATAGAGCCTGATGTATATGGGTACAGAGTCTTTAACGATTTCCCTTTTGAGGTATCAGAACGCTATCCGTAGGGTTTTCCAGACACCCTTTTTCAGCAGTTATTGAGTGATGTGCACCTCAGGGGTGTGCTCGGTTTTATACTCATCCCGAGATTTTCTCTTTGAGTGGGTTTGCAGTCTTTTGGGCATAGGGATACTCTGTCCACGTCTTCTTTTCCTTTCCCGATCTCATGACTTTGCATTTGGCAGGTTAAATTCAAGGACCTGCTGCTAGACCATGCTTGTAGCCTGTCCCGGTCTCTTTGTAGTCCCGCCCCGATCCTTTTACATTTTAAATTTTCCCCCGTTAACTTTATTTTTTTATCTGCAAGCAAGGCACTACTGAGTTATCCCTTTTTATGTCATTTTCCCCATACGAAAAAAAAAATAAATGGCTGACCCCGTGGAACCGCGCTCTCACAGGGGGCCCCCTCTGACACCCCTTCATTACATGATCGTTTTTGCCCCCCGTCAGGGATTTTTCGATCCTTTTTGTGTTTTCTGTTAGTGTGCCAATCTCTACTTTTACATTAACCCTTGTGAGGAACGCATCAAAAACCTTCTTGCAGCCCAAAAAAATGCAGTCATCCCCCCCCTTCTTGTGTCTTATTTTTTACCTTGTCATAAAACTCCCGTAGGGGTTTTGACCAGGGTTTTCCTTCCCTGAGACCTTGGGGGTTTCGTTCATATCCTTGTGTCTTTCCAGGTGCTCTACCCCCCTCCTCCCGATGATCTTTTTCATAACTTCGCAAATACCCCTCAGTGGCAAGGTCTGGTTTAAAGCCTCGGTCTGTCCCTTTTATAAAAATTGGGCTCTTTTCCCTCTTCTTTATCAGGGAGTTGCCCAGTTTCAATGGATGTGTAGAAGATTTTTTTTAGTGGCTCACACAGCATTTGCTCCCCTCCTAAGACCCTGGGGAGATGTTTTCTGGCCCCCCGCCTTTTGGTATAAGTTCAATAAAACAACTTCTTCACCTCCCTCGGGAGTGTGTTGTCATCCAGCCTTGTTGGTGTACCTCTTGTTTTTAATTCCTGGAGTCCTTCCCCGTCCCACTGTAAATACTTCTTTAAATCTCATCTTGAGCCCTCACATACTTTTTGGTCATTTCTTGTGAACCCTTACCTTCCTTCCTCACCTGATTATTGTCCTTGACTTTGTTTTCCTCCTGAAGGCTATACAACAGCTTCTGGTCAATTGACTTTTGATGTTTTCATTTTCGTATTTTTTCGCCTCCCTTTTTATCTTGGTATATTCGTTTCTGGCTCTTCACTGATCTCTTTTTTTTCCTGGGGCCTTTGTCTCTGACTTTCCATTCTTAGTAAAACTACTTTCTGCCCTTCCCTTTTACCTTTGGGGGAAACAAGGACTTTTTCTTGTCTTCCAGTATTCCTGTTTTTTTTTCTTGCTTTTGTAGACATAGTCCCTCATTTCTTTTATTGATCTTCCCGCCAGTTCCTCTCTCAATGCAATCTTGCAGAAAGTTCCTCATGCCTGTGGGTCCACCCCTTTTTTAGTTTGGGTTTTTCCTGTCCCCATTCCTCCCACCTCCCTACTTTTGCTCAACTTGTAATCAAAGCCAGAACCTCATATCACTAGCACCAAGTGGGCCCTTTTGTACATGATATAATCGATGTCCAAAATATCTGGGGGAAAATTAGGTCCAGCTTTCTGGTTTATCTTCCCTCTCTTGGTAGTGCCCCTAACTGTTGGTGATGAGGTTTTCCAGCACCACACCATCATCTTGGGTTTCCCAATCAATGTCCCCCTTTTCTTTAAAACATCTATTACCCGGAACTTTGCTCTCTCGAGTAAAGGTCTTCTGGCCCCTGCTAGTGTGTCCCCCCCCTTGGTTTTGTTTTCTCTCTTATATTTCCCCTCTGGCCTCCTGCATTCTGTGGCGGTATACATCCTGCTGGTTATTTTGTACCCCGAGATGAATTGTACCCCTTTTTAATCCCCTTTTTCCAATTTTCCTTTCTTTCCTTTCCTGCAACCCCATCAGGTTTTAAAGGGTGCCAACACCTCCCCCCCCTGCTCCTTCAATTTTCCCCAGGATCTAATTCTGGTTTGGGGAAAATTGATCGTTATTTTCCCTGTGGTTTTGTTTCTGCATTTGCTACAATGTCTTCCTTATTCTTTCTGCCACTCCTCAATTTTTCGTTTTCCCAAATGTGTTATTACCCAAAACCCTTATGGGGGCGACCTTTTTTGCTGATCACGACATTTGACGAAAAAAATTTTGGAAAAAGATGTTTTCTTACTGAAAAAAAACAGGCGGGGGGTGTAGCACTTTTTTTTTTTCCCTGCAAATTAAAAAATCAATTCACTGAGCCCAAATGTTAAAAGGCAAACCCCAAAGTCGGGAAAGGGTGTAGCACATTGATTTAGTGTCCTGCACTGGGTAACAGGTCGGGGTGTACGCTGTCCCTTCCTGGTACTCCACCTTACATGTGGTCAATGATGTATCAAGCACAGATCCTATGATCGAGTTTAAACAATCAGTGGCCTTTGCGTAATGATCTAATCGACTGTCAAACATCGAGAGGTGGAATGTAGGTCAGTCCTTACTGTGTCATCTTCACCTCTCATCGGTGTTAGATGAGCCCTAACGTGTCTGCGTGCATGAGGTTATGTACCAGACTGACATCCTCATCTGAGCTTCCCAATCAATGTCAGTTCCTTTGCCTTCTGAACAATCGGATATTGACAGGAACTTCTCCTCTACTCGAGTCTCAGGTCTAATCTGGTCGGAGATAGCTAGTGTATGTCCCATTGTGTCTGCATTGCTTACAAGTCATATCCTGATCTTGGCCTCCTGCAGTTCGTGGCAGGCTATACAATGACCTTATGTGGGCGTACATATATGTACACCGAGATGACTGTGTCCTACTGTAAACAGTAGATTCTGCAATCTTGAGTCCTTTCTTGTCATTTCTGAAAGTATTCCATGAGTTTTAATGACTAGGCAACAACTACATGTTAGCACATTGCTCCTTTTTTTCCTCAGGATCAAATTGGTGTGAATGATCTATTTCATGTCTATCATGTAGCCAGTGAGTCCTTAGTGTCCTGCAGGCTGAAACAAGGTCGGAGGGATGTAGCACAGTGAGTCCTTATGCCGCGCTGTAACAAGGTCGGGGGATGTGGCGTGAGTCCCTAGTGTCCTCAGGCTGTAAACAGGTCGGAGGGATGTAGCCAGTGAGTCCCTTAGTGTCCTGCAGGCTGTAAACAGTCGGAGGATGTATGAAAAAGTGGTCCCTTAGTCGTCCTGCAATGTAAACAAGGTCGGAGGGATTTGCCATGTGAGTCCCTTGTGTCCTGCAGGTGTAAACAAGGTCGAAGGGATGTAGCACTGAGTCCCTTAGTGTCCTGCAGGCTGTAAAAAGGTCGGAGGGATGTATGCACGTGATCCTTAGTGTCCTGCAGATGTAAAAAAGGTCGAGGATGTAGTACGTGAGTCCCTTAGTGTCTGCAGTTGTAAACAAGGTCGGGGGATGTAGCACAGTGAGTCCCTTAGTGTCCTGCAGGCTTGTAAACAAGGTCGGAGGATGTAGCACAGTGAGTCCCTTAGTGTCCTGCAGGCTGTAAACAAGGTCGGAGGGATAGTGCAGTGAGGTCCCTTAGTGTCCTGCAGGCTGTAAACAAGGTCGGAGGGATGTAGCCAGTGAGTCCCTTAGTGTCCTGCAGGCTGTAAACAAGGTCGGAGGATGTAGCACAGTGAGTCCCTTAGTGTCCTGCAGGAGTAAACAAGGTCGGAGGGATGTAGCACAGTGAGTCCCTTAGTGTCCTGCAGGCTGTAAACAAGGTCGGAGGGATGTAGCACAGTGAGTCCCTTAGTGTCCTGCAGGCTGTAAACAAGGTCGGAGGGATGTAGCACAGTGAGTCCCTTAGTGTCCTGCAGGCTGTAAACAAGGTCGGAGGGATGTAGCACAGTGAGTCCAAGGTGTCCTGCAGGCTGTAAACAAGGTCGGAGGGATGTAGCACAGTGAGTCCCTTAGTGTCCTGCAGGCTGTAAACAAGGTCGGAGGGATGTAGCACAGTGAGTCCCTTAGTGTCCTGCAGGCTGTAAACAAGGTCGGAGGGATGTAGCGCAGTGAGTCCCTTAGTGTCCTGCAGGATGTAAACAAGGTCGGAGGGATGTAGCACAGTGAGTCCCTTAGTGTCCTGCAGGCTGTAAACAAGGTCGGAGGGATGATGCACAGTGAGTCCCTTAGTGTCCTGCAGGATGTAAACAAGGTCGGAGGGATGTAGCACAGTGAGTCCCTTAGTGTCCTGCAGGACTGTAAACAAGGTCGGAGGGATGTAGCACAGTGAGTCCCTTAGTGTCCTGCAGGCTGTAAACAAGGTCGGAGGGATGTAGCACAGTGAGTCCCTTAGTGTCCTGCAGGCTGTAAACAAGGTCGGAGGGATGTAGCACAGTGAGTCCCTTAGTGTCCTGCAGGATGTAAACAAGGTCGGAGGGATGTAGCACAGTGAGTCCCTTAGTGTCCTGCAGGCTGTAAACAAGGTCGGAGGGATGTAGCACAGTGAGTCCCTTAGTGTCCTGCAGGCTGTAAACAAGGTCGGAGGGATGTAGCGCAGTGAGTCCCTTAGTGTCCTGCAGGCTGTAAACAAGGTCGGAGGGATGTAGCGCAGTGAGTCCCTTAGTGTCCTGCAGGCTGTAAACAAGGTCGGAGGGATGTAGTGCAGTGAGTCCCTTAGTGTCCTGCAGGCTGTAAACAAGGTCGGAGGGATGTAGCGCAGTGAGTCCCTTAGTGTCCTGCAGGCTGTAAACAAGGTCGGAGGGATGTAGCACAGTGAGTCCCTTAGTGTCCTGCAGGCTGTAAACAAGGTCGGAGGGATGTAGCACAGTGAGTCCCTTAGTGTCCTGCAGGCTGTAAACAAGGTCGGAGGGATGTAGCACAGTGAGTCCCTTAGTGTCCTGCAGGCTGTAAACAAGGTCGGAGGGATGTAGCGCAGTGAGTCCCTTAGTGTCCTGCAGGCTGTAAACAAGGTCGAGGGATGTAGCACAGTGAGTCCCTTAGTGTCCTGCAGGCTGTAAACAAGGTCGGAGGGATGTAGCACGCAGTGAGTCCCTAGTGTCCTGCAGGCTGTAACAAGGTCGGAGGGATGTAGCGCAGTGAGTCCCTTAGTGTCCTGCAGGCTGTAAACAAGGTCGGAGGGATGTAGGGCAGTGAGTCCCTTAGTGTCCTGCAGGCTGTAAACAAGGTCGGAGGGATGTAGCGCAGTGAGTCCCTTAGTGTCCTGCAGGCTGTAAACAAGGTCGGAGGGATGTAGCGCAGTGAGTCCCTTAGTGTCCTGCAGGCTGTAAACAAGGTCGAGGGATGTAGCACAGTGAGTCCCTTAGTGTCCTGCAGGTGTAAACAGGTCGGAGGGATGTAGCACAGTGAGTCCCTTAGTTCCTGCAGGCTGTAAACAAGGTCGGAGGGATGTAGGGTAGTGAGTCCCTTAGTGTCCTGCAGGCTGTAAACAAGGTCGAGGGATGTAGGGCAGTGAGTCCCTTAGTGTCCTGCAGGCTGTAAACAAGGTCGGAGGGATGTAGTGCAGTGAGTCCCTTAGTGTCCTGCAGGCTGTAAACAAGGTCGGAGGGATGTAGCCAGTGAGTCCTTAGTGTCCTGCAGGCTGTAAACAAGGTCGGAGGGATGTAGGGCAGTGAGTCCCTTAGTGTCCTGCAGGCTGTAAACAAGGTCGGAGGGATGTAGTGCAGTGAGTCCCTTAGTGTCCTGCAGGCTGTAAACAAGGTCGGAGGGATGTAGCGCAGTGAGTCCCTTAGTGTCCTGCAGGCTGTAAACAAGGTCGGAGGGATGTAGCACAGTGAGTCCCTTAGTGTCCTGCAGGCTGTAAACAAGGTCGGAGGGATGTAGCGCAGTGAGTCCCTTAGTGTCCTGCAGGCTGTAAACAAGGTCGGAGGGATGTAGCGCAGTGAGTCCCTTAGTGTCCTGCAGGCTGTAAACAAGGTCGGAGGATGTAGCAGTGAGTCCCTTAGTGTCCTGCAGGCTGTAAACAAGTTCGGAGGGATGTAGCGCAGTGAGTCCCTTAGTGTCCTGCAGGCTGTAAACAAGGTCGGAGGGATGTAGCGCAGTGAGTCCCTTAGTGTCCTGCAGGCTGTAAACAAGGTCGGAGGGATGTAGCGCAGTGAGTCCTTAGTGTCCTGCAGGCTGTAAAACAAGGTCGGAGGGATGTATGCACAGTGAGTCCTTAGTGTCCTGCAGGCTGTAAACAAGGTCGGAGGGATGTAGCGCAGTGAGTCCCTTAGTGTCCTGCAGGCTGTAAACAAGGTCGGAGGGATGTAGCACAGTGAGTCCCTTAGTGTCCTGCAGGCTGTAAACAAGGTCGGAGGGATGTAGGGTAGTGAGTCCCTTAGTGTCCTGCAGGCTGTAAACAAGGTCGAGGGATGTAGGGCAGTGAGTCCCTTAGTGTCCTGCAGGCTGTAAACAAGGTCGGAGGGATGTAGCACAGTGAGTCCCTTAGTGTCCTGCAGGCTGTAAACAAATCGGGGGATGTAGCGCAGTGAGTCCCTTAGTGTCCGCAGGCTGTAAACAAGTCGGAGGGATGTAGCCAGTGAGTCCCTTAGTGTCCTGCAGGCTGTAAACAAGGTCGGAGGGATGTAGCAGCAGTGAGTCCCTTAGTGTCCTGCAGGCTGTAAACAAGGTCGGAGGGATGTAGCGCAGTGAGTCCCTTAGTGTCCTGCAGGCTGTAAACAAGGTCGGAGGGATGTAGCACAGTGAGTCCCTTAGTGTCCTGCAGGCTGTAAACAAGGTCGGAGGGATGTAGCACAGTGAGTCCCTTAGTGTCCTGCAGGCTGTAAACAAGGTCGGAGGGATGTAGCACAGTGAGTCCCTTAGTGTCCTGCAGGCTGTAAACAAGGTCGGAGGGATGTAGTGCAGTGAGTCCCTTAGTGTCCTGCAGGCTGTAAACAAGGTCGGAGGGATGTAGCACAGTGAGTCCCTTAGTGTCCTGCTGGCTGTAAACAAGGTCGGAGGGATGAGCACAGTGAGTCCCTTAGTGTCCTGCAGGCTGTAAACAAGGTCGGAGGGATGTAGCACAGTGAGTCCCTTAGTGTCCTGCTGGCTGTAAACAAGGTCGGAGGGATGTAGCACAGTGAGTCCCTTAGTGTCCTGCAGGCTGTAAACAAGGTCGAGGGATGTAGCACGTGAGTCCCTTAGTGTCCTGCAGGCTGTAAACAAGGTCGGAGGGATGTAGCACAGTGAGTCCCTTAGTGTCCTGCAGGATGTAAACAAGGTCGGAGGGATGTAGCACAGTGAGTCCCTTAGTGTCCTGCAGGCTGTAAACAAGGTCGGAGGGATGAGCACAGTGAGTCCTTAGTGTCCTGCAGGCTGTAAACAAGGTCGGAGGGATGTACACAGTGAGTCCCTTAGTGTCCTGCAGGCTGTAAACAAGGTCGGAGGGATGTAGCACAGTGAGTCCCTTAGTGTCCTGCAGGCTGTAAACAAGGTCGGAGGGATGTAGCACAGTGAGTCCCTTAGTGTCCTGCAGGCGTGTAAACAAGGTCGGAGGGATGTAGCCAGTGAGTCCCTTAGTGTCCTGCAGGCTGTAAACAAGGTGGAGGGATGTAGAGCGACAGTGAGTCCCTTAGTGTCCTGCAGGCTGTAAACAAGGTCGGAGGGATGTAGCACAGTGAGTCCCTTAGTGTCCTGCAGGCTGTAAACAAGGTCGGAGGATGTAGCACAGTGAGTCCCTTAGTGTCCTGCAGGCTGTAAACAAGTCGGAGGGATGTAGCACAGTGAGTCCCTTAGTGTCCTGCAGGCTGTAAACAAGGTCGAGGGATGTATGTGCAGTGAGTCCCTTAGTGTCTGCAGGCTGTAAACAAGGTCGGAGGGATGTAGCCAGCAGTGAGTCCTTAGTGTCCTGCAGGCTGTAAACAAGGTCGGAGGATGTAGCGACAGTGAGTCCCTTAGTGTCCTGCAGGCTGTAAACAAGTCGAGGGATGTAGCGACAGTGAGTCCATAGTGTCCTGCAGGCTGTAAACAAGTCGGAGGGATGTAGCGCAGTGAGTCCTTAGTGTCCTGCAGGCTGTAAACAAGGTCGGAGGGATGTAGGGCACAGTGAGTCCCTTAGTGTCCTGACAGGCTGTAAACAAGGTCGGAGGGATGTAAGCGCAGTGAGTCCCATTAGTGTCCTGCAGGCTGTAAACAAGGTCGGAGGGATGTAGCGCAGTGAGTCCCTTAGTGTCCTGCAGGCTGTAAACAAGGTCGGAGGGATGTAGCTGCAGTGAGTCCCTTAGTGTCCTACAGGCTGTAAACAAGGTCGGAGGGATGTAGCGCAGTGAGTCCCTTAGTGTCCTGCAGGCTGTAAACAAGGTCGGAGGGATGTAGCACAGTGAGTCCCTTAGTGTCCTGCATGCTGTAAACAAGGTCGGAGGGATGTAGGCAGTAAAGTCCCTTAGTGTCCTGCAGGCTGTAAACAAGGTCGGAGGGATGTAGCCAGTGAGTCCCTTAGTGTCCTGCAGCTGTAAACAAGGTCGGAGGGATGTAGCACAGTGAGTCCCTTAGTGTCCTGCAGGCTGTAAACAAGGTCGGAGGGATGTAGCACAGTGAGTCCCTTAGTGTCCTGCAGGCTGTAAACAAGGTCGGAGGGATGATGCACAGTGAGTCCCTTAGTGTCCTGCAGGCTGTAAACAAGGTCGGAGGGATGTAGCACAGTGAGTCCCTTAGTGTCCTGCAGGCTGTAAACAAGGTCGGAGGGATGTAGCGCAATGAGTCCCTTAGTGTCCTGCAGGCTGTAAACAAGGTCGGAGGGATGTAGCGCAATGAGTCCCTTAGTGTCCTGCAGGCTGTAAACAAGGTCGGAGGGATGTAGCACAGTGAGTCCCTTAGTGTCCTGCAGGCTATAAACAAGGTCGGAGGGATGTAGCGCAGTGAGTCCCTTAGTGTCCTGCAGGCTGTAAACAAGGTCGGAGGGATGTAGCACAGTGAGTCCCTTAGTGTCCTGCAGGCTGTAAACAAGGTCGGAGGGATGTAGCACAGTGAGTCCCTTAGTGTCCTGCAGGCTGTAAACAAGGTCGGAGGGATGTAGCGCAGTGAGTCCCTTAGTGTCCTGCAGGCTGTAAACAAGGTCGGAGGGATGTAGCACAGTGAGTCCCTTAGTGTCCTGCAGGCTGTAAACAAGGTCGGAGGGATGTAGCACAGTGAGTCCCTTAGTGTCCTGCAGGCTGTAAACAAGGTCGGAGGGATGTAGCACAGTGAGTCCCTTAGTGTCCTGCAGGCTGTAAACAAGGTCGGAGGGATGTAGCACAGTGAGTCCCTTAGTGTCCTGCAGGCTGTAAACAAGGTCGGAGGGATGTAGCGCAGTGAGTCCCTTAGTGTCCTGCAGGCTGTAAACAAGGTCGGAGGGATGTAGCACAGTGAGTCCCTTAGTGTCCTGCAGGCTGTAAACAAGGTCGGAGGGATGTAGCACAGTGAGTCCCTTAGTGTCCTGCAGGCTGTAAACAAGGTCGGAGGATGTAGCACAGTGAGTCCCTTAGTGTCCTGCAGGCTGTAAACAAGGTCGGAGGATGTAGCGCAGTGAGTCCCTTAGTGTCCTGCAGGCTGTAAACAAGGTCGGAGGGATGTAGCACAGTGAGTCCCTTAGTGTCCTGCAGGCTGTAAACAAGGTCGGAGGATGTAGTGCAGTGAGTCCCTTAGTGTCCTGCAGGCTGTAAACAAGGTCGGAGGGATGTAGCACAGTGAGTCCCTTAGTGTCCTGCAGGATGTAAACAAGGTCGGAGGGATGTAGTGCAGTGAGTCCCTTAGTGTCCTGCAGGATGTAAACAAGGTCGGAGGGATGTAGCACAGTGAGTCCCTTAGTGTCCTGCAGGATGTAAACAAGGTCGGAGGGATGTAGCGCAGTGAGTCCCTTAGTGTCCTGCAGGATGTAAACAAGGTCGGAGGGATGTAGCACAGTGAGTCCCTTAGTGTCCTGCAGGATGTAAACAAGGTCGGAGGGATGCATCACACTGAGAGTTGGTGTGTCACTGCCGTAGAGTTTCACACTAAACAAAAATTAAAAAAAAACTCGGTAATAAGTTATTGACATTGTGATCCCTATTCTGCTATAAGTATTCATTATATTGTTATGATTTTTGCACATGTTATTGAGGAATAATGGTTCTACAAACTCTCGTTGAGGATTTGCGATATTGTTTATAGCTTTTTGTTAATTATTTTTTTCTTCAAAGAAAAAATCTGACCTCAATATTTTTTATATGGAATCTGTGCAAGACAGGTATACAATACCGACAAGATGAAAGTTAAGACACTTGTGCAACATCTGGTTATCTTTATTGTAGACGTTTCGCTATCTAGTGGCTTTATCAATACAGATTCTTGGACATAATTAGAAAACAAAAGAACTATATACAAAAGATGAGGTAATCAGTCCCTCAGCCTTGGAGGTGGTGTTTACAGCACCATGGTTGTAGAGACTCTGAAGCACAGGTACGAACAAACGAAAGTTCAGGTAAGATCCCAAATGGGATGAGCCGGGAAGACGAGACAGACGAAGAATAGTGCTGGAGAGGAGTGTTCTTAGTTGTAGAAATAAAGCCAGGGCTTAACCCAGCAGCTAAGTCGATCGTGGGACAGACATTGAGAACACACATAGCAGGCTCTTCTGTCGGGACTCCGGGGGGTGAGTGTGGACAGACGAAAAATAGTCGGTGAGAGGAAGGTCTTGAGTTGTAGATGAAAGAGCCAGGGCTAAACCCACCTGCGTGGCACTGCGAGAGGGCGTGTTGGTGTCATAGACTGCCGCCATAGAGGAGAGAGCAGACTGCAGACAGTGCTCGCTGGCTGATATGCTTCATGCTGAGGTGAAGAGCTGGTTTGGACGTCAGGTGTCGGGAGGCTCACGTTGTGTTGCGGAAGTGTGTTGTGTGTTTAGCTACACTTCGCTGGTGATGGAGCCACTCTTGAGTCTTTCGAAGTCTCTTTTGGACATGTGGAAAAGTTGCATTCTGAGGTTGGAGTAGTTCAGATTCGTCACGAGGTATGAGAGTCACTTGTTTGCACAGAACTGCTAAATGCCTCAAATGATGTAGTGGAAGTTTTAGCAGTAAAGGTCGAGAACCAAAACCTAGTCATTGTGATAGTCTACAAGCCTCCGGATGCAACATCCCAGCAATTCCAGGAACAGCTGTTAAAAATTGACCACTGTCTGGTAAACCTTCCAGCTCCTGCACCCAACATCTTGCTCCTGGGGGATTTCAACTTAAGGCACCTAAAATGGAGGAATATAGCAAATAATATTGTTGCAGTAATAACACCAGGAGGCAGCTCTGATGAAAACTCACACTCACGCGAGCTTTTAAATCTCTGCACAAAATTCAATTTAAACCAGCAAATAATAGAGCCTACTAGACTGGTGAATACACTAGACCTCATCTTCACTAACAATGATGATCTGATAAGAAATATCACCATATCAAAAACAATATACTCAGATCACAACATAATTGAGGTTCAGTCATGTATGCGCGGAGCCCCAGACCGACATAATGAGATTAGTCACGAGGGAGCATTCACCAAATTCACCTTCAATAACAAAAACATAAAGTGGGACCAAGTAAACCAAGTCCTAACCGATATAAGCTGGGAAGATATACTAAGCAACACAGACCCCAACTTATGCCTAGAACAGATTAACTCGGTGGCACTCGATGTATGCACAAGGCTTATTCCTCTAAGAAAAAGGAGGAGTAGATGTAAAACAGAAAGAGACAGGCGCTCCCTTTACAGGCGACGGAAAAGAATAACAGAGCGGCTAAAAGAGGTCAATATATCTGAAATGCGTAGGGAGACACTGGTCAGAGAAATAGCAAGCATCGAACTTAAGCTAAAAGAATCCTTTAGGAGTCAGGAATCGCGGGAAGAACTAAAAGCCATAAATGAAATCGAAAGAAACCCAAAGTATTTCTTCTCCTATGCCAAATCAAAATCGAGAACAACGTCCAGTATTGGGCCCCTACTTAAACAAGATGGGTCCTACACAGATGACAGCAAGGAAATGAGTGAGCTACTCAAGTCCCAATATGACTCAGTTTTTAGCAAGCCGCTAACCAGACTGAGAGTCGAAGATCAAAATGAATTTTTTATGAGAGAGCCACAAAATTTGATTAACACAAGCCTATCCGATGTTATCCTGACGCCAAATGACTTCGAACAGGCGATAAATGACATGCCTATGCACTCTGCCCCAGGGCCAGACTCATGGAACTCTGTGTTCATCAAGAACTGCAAGAAGCCCCTATCACGAGCCTTTTCCATCCTATGGAGAGGGAGCATGGACACGGAGTCGTCCCACAGTTACTAAAAACAACAGACATAGCCCCACTCCACAAAGGGGGAAGTAAAGCAACAGCAAAGAACTACAGACCAATAGCACTAACATCCCATATCATAAAAATCTTTGAAAGGGTCCTAAGAAGCAAGATCACCACGCATCTAGAAACCCATCAGTTACACAACCCAGGGCAACATGGGTTTAGAACAGGTCGCTCCTGTCTGTCTCAACTATTGGACCACTACGACAAGGTCCTAAATGCACTAGAAGACAAAAAGAATGCAGATGTAATATATACAGACTTTGCAAAAGCCTTCGACAAGTGTGACCATGGCGTAATAGCGCACAAAATGCGTGCTAAAGGAATAACAGGAAAAGTCGGTCGATGGATCTATAATTTCCTCACTAACAGAACACAGAGAGTAGTCGTCAACAGAGTAAAGTCCGAGGCAGCTACGGTGAAAAGCTCTGTTCCACAAGGCACAGTACTCGCTCCCATCTTGTTCCTCATCCTTATATCCGACATAGACAAGGATGTCAGCCACAGCACCGTGTCTTCCTTTGCAGATGACACCCGAATCTGCATGAGGGTGTCTTCCATTGCAGACACTGCAAAGCTCCAGGCAGACATCAACCAAATCTTTCAGTGGGCTGCAGAAAACAATATGAAGTTCAACGATGAGAAAATTTCAATTACTCAGATATGGTAAACATGAGGAAATTAAATCTTCATCAGAGTACAAAACAAATTCTGGCCACAAAATAGAGCGAAACACCAACGTCAAAGACCTGGGAGTGATCATGGGGGGAGGTCTCACCTTCAAGGACCATAACATTGTATCAAACGCATCTGCTAGAAAAATGACAGGATGGATAATGAGAACCTTCAAAACTAGGGAGGCCAAGCCCATGTGACACTCTTCAGGTCACTTGTTCTATCTAGGCTGGAATATAGCTGCACACTAACAGCACCTTTCAAGGCAGGTCAATTGCCGACCTAGAAAATGTACAGAGAACTTTCACGGCGCGCATAACGGAGATAAAAACCCCTCAATTATTGGGAGCGTTTGAGGTTCCTAAACCTGTATTCCCTGGAACGCAGGAGGGAAGATTACTGTTTATATACACCTGGAAAATCCTAGAGGGAGTAGTAAACCGAACTTGCACACGAAAATCACTCACTACGAAAGCAAAAGACTTGGCAGACGATGCACCGTCCCCCCAATGAAAAGCAGGGGTGTCACTAGCACGTTAAGAGACCATACAATAAGTGTCAGGGGCCCGAGACTGTTCAACTGCCTCCCAGCACACATAAGGGGGATTACCAACAGACCCCTGGCAGTCTTCAAGCTGGCACTGGACAAGCACTTAAAGTCAGTTCCGGATCAGCCGGGCTGTAGCTCGTATGTTGGTTTGCGTGCAGCCAGCAGCAAGAGCCTGGTTGATCAGGCTCTGATCCACCAGGAGGCCTGGTCTCAGACCGGGCCGCGGGGGCGTTGACCCCCGGAACTCTCTCCAGGTAAACTCCAGGTGCATTTTCAAAAGGAATTTGGTGAGGTTTGGTGCAGGTGTACTTAACAGCTCCCTCTTTCATTAAGTGGAGCATATTAGCTGTGCTCATTTCGGTTGGGAGGTTGGGAGTGGTGTAGAAGGTTAGAGACCCATTGAAGGCTTGGCTTAGGTAACGGTTGCCTGTGGTTTCTTCTTTGGTTACTTCTTCGACTACTACTTCGTCGTCGTCGTCAGAGGGTTGTTCATAATGTTCTGGTTCTATGTCGTCTTCTGTGACTATGTTGAGAGGAGGCAGGGAGTGTTGGTCGGTTGTGGTTTGTTGGGCTGGTGGTGGGTGGTGAAAGGTGGCAGTAGACGGTGGTGTTGGTTCTGGAGTAGAGTCTTGGACAGAGATACGAGTAGGACCAGGGGGTTTAGGTGAAGTTAAGAATGTCTGGAATTAGCTTGAGGAGGTCTTGTGATGGTTGTTTAGTCTGGAAAGTTAAGTTTGGCATGTTGTTCAGCCAAACCCGTTCATTGATTGTTGTGTTGAAAAGAGCCAGGGTTTGCAGCATTAGTGAGGTTTCATTTCATCATACAGTATAGCACCTTGGAAGGAGCAGCGTCAGGAAGAGCAGAGAGGGACTGGCTTTGGGGGGAGATGATTGTTGTGTTAGCTTGAAGGAATTCGGTGGTATCTGATTTATTTTTTGCATTGGCGGAGTATGTTGTGATTTTGGGTTGTTCTTGGTTTTCTTCAAAAGATTTCTTAGACAGGACTTCTTTACAAAGAGGGCATTTTGCCGCAAGGGTGTGGTGAGTACCCTTGCCAGTTGAAGCAGGTAGGAGAGGTAGTGGTAGTAGAAATTCCTTGAAGTCATAGGCCGACTTTAATACCGCAGTTTGTGCAGTACTTCTTCCCTTTCAGAGACAGTCAGGCGATGAGGGTGACAGAGTAGCATGTCCAGCATGGCGAAGTGGGCAAACGGTTCGGTTCTAATGAGACATGGATATATGATATAGGAGATAGCTAGGCCGTCAGACAGTGCACTAGTAGCCATGTCTATGTTGGAGAATGTTAGGCTTGATTATTGTAGAGGCTTGGGGATTTTGGTGATATGTTCAATCGACAACCCAGGTATTTTGTTCCTCGATAGAGGTCTTGAGATCCCAGTCGATAAAGAAGTGACGAGTTTGTCCCAGCCTTTGACGAAACGGAACGTATCGCCAGCAAAAAAAAGAAGGGGAGATGGCGAACTGGTCGTTTCAGCCGGGTTTTCATAGAGGGGTCGGCCATCAGCTTTGTATGGCTTCATAATCGTCCAGTACAGACGACGAGCGAATGAGTTTTTCGTCGAGTGGATGGCCTATAAATTTAACCTGCATGAAAGTCCTTTACAGCGGCAGCAAGGACAAGTTAAGTAGACTCATTTAATACTCCATTGTAGGGTTTTGATCCTTACACGATTTGCAAGCTCATGAAGGAGTAAGGCAAGCGTTGGGTACGATGATTATAATTTCCTCTCCCCGACGGGATGAAGAACACATCTTGAGTAGGAGCCGCAAAGCACAGGTAAGGAGACTGGGTGGCTGGTGGTGGATAAGTGGGAGGTTCGTCAGTGAATAGGGACGTGTAGTAGACGAGTGCTAGTCCACTGGTAGGCGGGATTCCGACAGTGGAAGTAGGTCCTTCCCAAATTTGATGAGCTAGTTGTAGAAGTCCCGTGAAGTAGTGTTATATAGATGTCCTCTGAATCTAAGATACCATATGTTGTCCGTGCCTGACAAGTTGGTCAGGGGAAGATAGGAAGATACAATACGGATAAGATAACAGATAAGACACTTGTGCAACATCTGTTATCTTTATTTGATGTTTCGCCATCCAGTGACTTTACAATACAGATTCTTGGACATAATTAGAAAACAGAAGAACTATATACAAAAGATGAGGTATCAGGTCCCCACCTTGGAGGTGTTGTTTACAGCACCATGGTTGTAGATATTCTGAAGCATAGGTGACGAAACGAACGAACGAAAGTTCAGGTAAGATCCCAAATTGGATTAGCGTGGGAGGCTGGAGAGACGAAGAAAAGTTGCGGAAGGGAGTGTTTCTTAGTCGTAAGAAAATAGAGCCCGGCTTAACCCCAGCGCTGTGAAGGCGATCGTCGGACAGATATTGAGAAGAGAAATTCAGGCTCTTCTATGGACTCTGTGGGTGAGCGGAAGGACGGACAGGCAAAGATTAGTCGCCTAGAGTGGAGTGTAGAACTGATCCCAGTCTTAACCCTAGAGCGGAAGCGAAAGCCGGTCAGCGAATGGTACCTGTCAGAGAACCCAAGGTTATTTGTAATATGGTTAAGGAGCAGGATCATGCAAGGATTAGAAAAGGTTGTGTTGGTTTGTGGGTCTGCGTATGTCTTCGTCAAGGAGAGAGGTCCAGTAGCCATGTCGTGTCTCAAGTTGTCTATCTGTCTGTCACTGAGCGTCTTCCAGTACAGATTCAGCCATGGGATGTCTAATTGGGCATGGAGAGACCTCGCTTGTGGCGAAGTCCTCCCATCTGACATCAAGATCCCAGCGCAGCGCATTGTTCTGAACACACTGCACTTTAAGTTAGTTCGTTTTAGCTGCAAGAGACTGGGCTAGAGGAGAGCAGGGTTAATCAAAGGGACCGTGTTAGGGGATTTGTAGAGGTGTAAGTTTTGGTGCGTTGGGGAGCCATGTTTTCAGCTTGAAGAGGCCCGCAAAGACCTGACTAGCTAATTGCATGTACTTGAGCGAATTCTGTCCTGGTTTAAGCAAAGAATGTAGTCAAGATAAAACGCCATACAGGACAGTGGACGAGATTGGAGTGATGGGGAATGTAAGTGACAGGTGTCAGCTGTTCTGAGCTCGATCAGGTAAAAGAGGAATCACGTGTTCTGTAGTTTAAAATATGTGATGCACAGGTAAGGAGACTGGCGCTATAATAAGTGCGTCAGATGAAAGGGACGTGTAGCAGGACGAGGGCATAGTCCACGATAGGCGGGATTCCCCAGTGGAAGTGACGTCCTTGCCCAAAATTGATGAGCTAGTTTTGTAGAAGTCGTGAAGAAGGTCATGTAGATGTCCTCTGAATCATGAAATACCCATGATGTGCAGTGCCTGACAAGTAGTGTCAAGACAGGTATACAATACCGACAAGATGAAAAGTTAAGACCACATGTGCAACATCTGGTTATCTTATTGTAGACGTTTCGCCATCCAGTGCTTATCAATACAGTTCTTGGAAATAATTAGAAAACAGAAGAACTATATTCGGAAGATGAGGTAATCAGTCTCTCAGCCTTAGAGGTGGTGCTTACAGCTCCATGGTTGTAGAGAATTCTTGATGCACGATGGTAAGGATACTGTCGCTTACATAGATGTCAGTGAAGGGGGGGGGGGGGGGGGTTTTAGTATTATTGTATGGTTTATTAATTTTATTTTGTTGTTATGGACTGAGAGTTAGCAGAGGAGGGCATAGTCACTGGTGCTGTAAACACCACCACCTTTTGTATATAGTTCTTCTGTTTTCTAATTATGTCCATAATCTGTTTTGATAAAGCCACTGGATGGCGAAACGTCCCTACAATAAAGATAACCAATGTTGCACAAGTGACTTAAAATTACATCTTGTCGGTATATGTATACCTGTCCTTGCACAACTTGTCAGGCACTGCAACATCATGGTATCTTGATTCAGAGGACATCTGCATGACCTTCTTCACGACTTCTACAACTAGCTCATCAATTTGGGAAGGGGACCTACTCCCACTGGGAATCCCACCTGACCAGTGACTATGCCCTCGTCCTGCTACACGTCCCTATTCACTGACGCCTATAAAGCACCAGTCTCCTGTACCTGTGCTTCAGAATCTCTAACAACCATGGTGCTGTAAACACCACCTTCAAAGCTGAGAGACTGATTAGCTCATCTTTTGTATATAGTTCTTCTGTTTTCTAATTATGTCCAAGAATTTGTAATTGATAACAGGCCATTGGATGGCGAAAACTCTATCAATAAAGATATCCAGAAGCTGCACAATGTGTCTTAACTTTACATGGAATCTACTGACATTATCGCTGAAACGCTGGTCAACAATAATCAAGTCTTTATCGTTCATTCTGATGTGTAACTAGAGAACTGTACATCTTATCAATTTTATTAGAAAAGAGGAATGTTTTAGAACCCATGAATTGTGCATAATTTATTTTTGTCCTAACTTGAAGGCTAACAATCAAAACCAAACACAGTCCTTATTTTTTATGCTGCTTGATCACACTGTCAAAATCTCATATTGAAAATTGGTGGCCCCACAAAAAAATGGCAATCACTAACCCCTCCCCTTCAACTCTGGTCCATGGAGATTGGTGGGTTTGGGGGTGCAGGAGCCTGGCAGGGCCTATAGGGGTTGCTATGGGGGTGCGGTTTGTGGTGTTGGGGGATAGTGGGGGGGGCTCTGGGGGGTACGGTGGGGGTTTGGGTTTGAGATGAGGGGGAAAGGAGACAGATGTTACAGTGAGTTAAGGTTTTGGTTTAGATTGTTTGGTTCATTGGGTTTCTGTAGTTGGATTCCTTCTGTGGGCGATTCTGGAGAAGGTGAGTTTGCTCTTCCCCACTTGGGTCTAGGTTCTCCTGCTCCCTCCGTCCTTGCCTCCCATTCCTCCTTGCATCATTGGCACCACCCTCTTCAGTGTATTCCTTTCTTTTGTGTTCTGGTCTTGGTCAAGGTACACTCTCCAGTACTCCAAGTTTGTCCTAAGAAATGCTTTCTCTTTCTCCTTCAGGATCCAGTTTTGAGCTGACTGTGTCCCCAAAAATCACTGTGAATGTCATTTTTTACCATCTCACAACCAAACCACCCCAATTCCCCGAAAATTGTCACTGGGTCATGTCATCTTCTCCCATTGCTTTCATGACACTTTCAGTCATTTTTATCTGCCCTGTTTTCTTGTTCTCAAGTTTCCCTTCAACTTCCTGGAGCCCATAGAAAAAAAAAACAAAAACTAACTCTCTCCCTTTCGTCCACCTCCTACTGTCCTTCCCTGAGCATCCTCTGATACGAATTGTTTCCTGCCATTGACACTTTCTCCAACTGTCTCTTCCCACCCTGTGTCACTGTGCTTATCTGTTCCTGACACAGCTTTTGTCCTGTTATAGCCTCTTTGGGGGGGGTTTTGATATATCTTTAGCTCCTTCATTGTTCTTCTGGCCCCTCAGTTTGTTCTTGCTGTGTTCACCCGTCTTTTCCGGCCCCACGTGGCCTGATAGGGGCCTTTGCATGCAGTATAAACTCCTTTGCCTTCCTACAGTTCCCTTGTCTGTGACTATGTAACAGTTTCCTGAATGTCGTGGCTTGTACTGCCCGGTTGGTTTTCTTTAGGCTGTTTTCAGATATTTTAATTCCTCTCCTAAGCTCTGTATCTTAGCTTCTGCTGCTGTGGCTTGTAACTCTCATTTCCTGCTTTCTACAGCTATCCTCTCCTCCATTTTCTTGCCAATCTCTTCCAGCTTCCTCCCTCACTCTTCCTCCTTTCTTCTGAGCTCTGCGTCCCGAATCTTCTCTCCCAGGTTCTCCCATTGCAGATTCATCCACCAGTCCCAAAGTTCTCCATCCTTCTTTTTGGGAGCCCATTTTTCTTTCACAAAAAGAAGACTGTATGTGCTTTCAAGAGGGTGTGCGTGTGTGTGTGTGTGTATGGAAAGGGGAGTTTATTGTAGACAGGGAGAGGGGGAGGGAGGCAGGGAGAGGGAGAGGGATAGAGAGTGGGAGGGGGGAGAGGGATAGATAATGGGAGGGGGGAGGGGAATAGAGAGTTGAAGGGGGCAGAGGGGGAGAGATATGGAGGAAGGTAACGGGGTACAAAGGGAGAGAGGGGAAGGGAAGTGCAGGAAAAGCAAGGGCTGGAGAGGAGTAGGGAGAAAGAGGAGGTGGAGGAGGAGAAAGAAGATGAAGAGGAAGAGGGAGTGGAATAGGTGAGAGGGAGAGAGAGAGAGAGAGGGGGGGGGAGTGTGGGGAATATGTGCAGCAGAGGATGGTTAGGATGGGTGTCCTGTGTATTTGTTTAAATCATGCTAGGGTAGGGAACCTACAAGCTTGTGTGTGTATTTATGGTCCCTTTGCATGTACACACATGTATGCATGTAATGGCTGTGTCCATTAAGTTACTGTCATCCAGTGCTTTCTTGCTTGCTCCTACCTTAATTTACTAATAATGTAAGTCAGTCTGTCTGGCTTTTTTGGGTTGTTTTCTAAAATTCTCCCACACTAGGTTCTCTACACTAGGTTTCTACACTAGGGTTTTTTACACTAGTTCTCTACACTAGGTTTTCTAAATCTAGGTTTCTACACTAGTTTTTTTACTAGTTCTCTAACTAGTCCTTTAATGGTTTTCTTAATATTTAAACTTTGTTCTTACCCATTTATGTGTGTCTGCTTTTGCTGCCACACACTTTTGTGTTTTTGAAACTCTACCCTGTTTGTTTACCTTAGTGCCTGCACACCTTGCTGTGTGACACCAGCATGTAGTTTACCTTAGTGCCTGCACACCTTGCTGTGTGTGACACCTCAGCATGTAGTGACCTTTAGTGCCTCACACCTTGCTGTGTGTGACACTCAGCATTAGTGCCTTATGCCTGCCACCTTGCTTTATGAATAAGGCTTAAAATATGGCCACATCACCTGTACTCATCCCCAACGGCACACAGTACGATTGAGGATAATGCTATTATAATATGCCCGATGTCACCATACTCACTCCCAGAACTGGCACACAGTACTGATTTGTGATTAACTTTATAATAGTGTCCATTCCACCACACTCATCTCCCAGACTGGCACACAGTACTGATTGGTGATAATCTTTAATATTAGGGGCCATGTCGACCATAACTCAACCTCCCAGACTGACACACAGTACTGATTGGTGTATAAAGCTTTATATATGTCCATTTCCCATCTTCATATCCCAACTGCGCACACAGTACTGATTGTGGATATTGCTTTAAAATATGTCCATAGTCACAGAACTTCATCTCCCAGACTGATCACCAGTACTGACTTGGGGATAATGCTTTATAATAGTGTGCCATGTCACCATAACTCATCTCCTAAGACCTACACCACTAATACTATTGGTGATTATAGCTTTATAATATGTCCCATGTCCCCATACTCATCTCCAGACTAGCACACAGAAACGTACTGATGTGGATAATCTTTATAAGAGTGTCCAGTGTCACCATACTCAGTCTCCCAGACTTTGCTAACACAGTACTATAGGTGCGATAATGCTTTATAATATGTCCAAGTCACCATTCTCATCTCCCAGACTGGCACACGAGTACTGATTGGTGATAATGCTTTATAATAGTGTCCATGTCACCATACTCATCTCCCAGACGACACAGTACTGATTGGTTGATAAATGCTTTTAATTAGTCCCATGATCCACCATACTTCCATCTCCCAACGGGCACACAGGTACTGTTGTGGATAATGCTTTAGAATATTCCATGTCACCAACTCATCTCCCAACTGACTACACATACTGATATTGGTGGATAGATGCCTGTATAATAGTCCCCATTACACCAGACTCATCTCCCATACTGGCACACAGTACTGTTGGTGGATTAATGCTTATAATAGTTCCGATGTCCACAATACTCATCTCCCAGACCTGGACACACATTACTGAGGGGGTGGGTATAATGCTTATAATAGTTCCATGTCACCATACTCATCTCCCAACTTCACACTTACGATTGGGTGATAATGCTTTATAATTGTGTCGCATTCCCCATATACTCCCATCTCCCAACTGACAATACAGTCTGATTGTGGATAGCTTATAATATGTTCCATGTCACCAAACACATCTCCCAACTGACACACAGACTGATATGGTGTTATGCGTGATAATATTGCCATCACCATACTCATCTCCCAACGGACCTCATCACTGAATTGTGATAATGCTTTATAATAGTGTCCATTCACCAAACTCACTAACCCACTGACAACACAGTACTGTTTGTTGATTGACTTGGATAATATGCTCCATTGCACCATACTCATCGCCCAACTGACACACAACGTTGATGGTGGATAAGCTTTATAATCGTGTCCATCCCCATACTCATCTCCCTTACTGCACACAGACTGATGGTGGATAATGCTTTATAATAGTTCCAGTGTCACCAATACGCATCTCCCAACTGGCACACAAGTAACTGATTGTGGATAAATGCTTTTATAATTGTGTCTTCGTCACCATACATCATACTCCCAGACTGCACACGTACTGTTGGTTGATATGCTTTTAATTGTCCATGGCACCATACACCTCTCCCGAACTGACACAGATACTATTGGATGGAGAATGCTTATAATAAGATGTCCAGGTCACCCATACGACATCTCCCAGACATGACACACAGAGTTCAGCGATTAGGATTAATGCTTTATAATAGATGTCCCATGGCACCATAACTCCTCCCCAGACTGGCACACTTTACTGATTGGATGATAAAGCTTTATATTAGTGATCCATGTCACCATAATCATCGCCCAGACTGCACAACAGTACTGATTGGATGATATGCTTTAATAATAGTGTTCCATGTCACCATACACATCTCTCCCAAACTGGCACAACAGTACTTATTGTGGATAATGCTATATAAATAGTGTCCAGTGTCACCATACTCATCTCCCAACAACAGACACACATACTGATGGTGATAATGCTTTATAATAGTGTCCATCACCATACTCGATCGCCCAAACGGCACACAGTAACTGATTGTGATAATGCTTATAATAGTGTCCATGTCACCATACGTCATCTCCCAACTGGCACACAGTACGGATTTGTATAAAGCTTTATAATATGTCCATTCACCATACTCTGTCACCCAGACTGGCACACATACTGATGTGGATAAATGGGCTTAAATAAGTGTCCATGTCACCGAACCATCTCGCAAACTGCACACAGTACAGAGTGTGATATCGTATAATAGGTGTCCAGGTCACAATATTCATCTCCCAACTGCACACATACTGATTTGGATATCTTAAATAGTGTCCATTCACCATACTCATCTCCAACTCTCACAGTCCTGATGGTGATAATGCTTTATAATAGTGTCCCCAGTACCATACTCATCTCCCAGACTGACACACAGTACTGATTTGATAATCTTGATAATAGTGTCCATGCACATACTCATCATCCCATCTGACCACACAGTACTGATGGTGGATAATGCTTTATAATAATGTCTTCATGTTTCCCATACCATCTCCCAAGACTGACACACATACTCGATTGTGGATAATGCTTTATAATATGGTCCAGGCACCATACTCATCTCCAGACAAGGCACATCAGTACTGATTGTGGATAATCTTTATAATAGTGTCCCCATGTCACCAAATCAACTCCCAACCTGGACACACAGTACTGTTTGTGGATAATCTTATAATAGGTCCTCATATCACCATCCTCACTCCCAACTGCACACAGTACTGAGTGTGATAAGATTTTAGAAATTTCCGAGTTACCATTTCTCATCTCCCAGACTGAAACACACATACTGAGTGTGTTAATGCTATAATGATGTCGCAGGTTACCAACTCATCACCCAGACTGACACACAGTACTGATTGTGGATAAATTCTTTATCAAATTCCCATGACACCATACTCATCTCCCAACTGGCTACACAGTAATATTGGTGGAATAAATTGCTTTATAATAGCGGTCCATTCACCATACTCATTCTCCCAGACTGAACACACATACTGAGGTGGATAAAGCTTTATTATAGTGTCCATTCACCATACTCCTCTCTCGCAGACTTGGGCCCACAATACTGATTGGTGATAATTCTTATAATATGTCCATGTATAACCATACGCTTCTCCCTACTGACACTCAGTACGCCGATTGTCGTTACGATAATCTATAATATATAGTTGTCCATTTTTAACCATACTCAACGCCCAACTGACACACATTCTATTTGTGGATAATTCTTTATAATAGTGTCATGTCACACATACTCCATCTGCCCAACGGCACACATACGGATTGTATATACTTTATAATATGTCCATGTGACCGATACTCATCTCCCAGACTACACACAGTACTGAATAGGTGATAAAGCTTATAATAAGTGTCCATCACCATATATCACTCCCAACTGCAAACAGTACTGATTGGTAGCGGATGAATGCTTTAATAATAGAGTACCATTTACCATAACTACATCTCCCATACGGACACAGCAGACTATTGGTGGATAATGCCTTTATAATAGTGTCCTTGTTACCATATACTCATCTGCCAACGTGACACACATCCTGATTGGTATAAGCATTATAATATGTCCATGTTACCCATAACTCATCTCCCATACTGACACACAGTAACTGATGTGGATAAAGCTTTTTTAATAGTGTCCGATGTCACCATAACGCATCTCCAACTACACACATACTGATTGTGATATTGCTTGATAATAGTTCCATTCATCCTTAACTTCATCTACGCCCAGACTGCACACATACGGATTGTGTATAATCAGTAAAATTATCATGTCGTTATTTATCTTTTTTTAAGCTGAACGACTATCCCGGTTCTTGACCAACCATGAACTGGAACGCCATCGTGTCATTGAACATATTGCGTTGACCTCATATTACGAATGTTAAACAGCTTTTTAAAGATCCATATATTCACTCCGCGTTCTTCCTGTAAGGAGCGTTCACCGCCAACAATGTCTGGGCAAAATTCCTTTGTCTCTGCTTCATAATATCTCACAATACCAGAAAATTTGAGTAAGTAAAAAAACTGTTTCGGGACTAGTCAACTAAAAGCCATGAAATACAAATTGCTGTGTTGCCCCACATCCTGGATCAAGTTGTGACATAAATCGTGCCAATTACTATTTTCTCCTCGTTGATTGGAACCATGAAGGGTGTTAGTACGGATGTCGCGTGCAGAAACAATTTAAATTGTTTGGTGTTAAACAAAGAAAAATTAGAAGCAATCAGCCATTGATTCGTTTGGTTACACTTCTCCGAGCCTGAAAAACTATTTTGGCCTATTTAAGGCCCCAAATTTTATAGATTGCGGTAAACGTCAATGGATTTAAAATCGTAAGGCCTCATACTCGAAAATGTTTGTGATAAGGGAGATTCAACTATACCAGAATTGACCTGAGCATTTACAGAAATTAAGTCAATACTTTCCTTGATAATTCAGGATTGTTTGTTTTTTTAAAACACGTTACAGACGAACTAGAGGAAATAACCTGCCTATCTTGTTCTTCCAGCAGAGAACGCCGAATTAATAAGCTGAGGCTAATGATGCTTGAAAGTGATCACAAATCACTCAGGTTACTATATCATAACTTCCACCAAATAATGGCAATCAAGTCTCTGTGCCCCTGACTTCCACTTGGCTGATTTCACAGAAACTAAGAAATTAACTTATGGTGCTAACTGATTGACCTGACTTATGGTCAGGTAGTGTGGATGGTTCCGAGAATGGAACGTTTTCTCAGGGCAATTTTCTACTGCTCACAAAATTTAATGTCCAAATAAAATCTCATAAACAATGGTCCTAACATGAATTCAATAATTAAAACAACTCACTGGTCCAAAAGAGAGGCATATATTAGGCAATATCAAAATCGTAAAGTGCAATAAGAAATCAATATAATCATTAAAGAGAGGAAAAACAAAAAGGGTATAAGCGAAAACAAAAAGAGATGATGAATTAAATTGCAAAGAATCGAAGTCTTACCCAAAAAGGAATCTTTCAAATACAAAGTAAGATCAGGGACCGGTGATAGGCACACGCAAAAGTTAGCTCGGTTCACTCACTGACAAGTGATAAGGAAATGTGTAAATTTTTAACGTGACATACTTCTCTCTTTTTTACACAAGATATACTAGCGTATTCCAGAAATAATAAATTTGTTAACAGGACGTGAATATACTATCCACGATTAGGTCAACAAGTGACATGTCCTGTAGCAAATTGATAATTAAAACAAGACAAATTCCCCAGAGCCCTGATGAACTGTAAAGCAAGAGTTCAAAGAAAGAAAAGAAGTCTCTTACAAACTCCTGGCTAATCTTTTCAATATATCACTACAACTGGCATGGTGCCAATACCTACCTGATTTACCTAGAGAGTTTTCGGTCAACGCCCCGCGGCCGCGTCTGTACCACCAGACCTGATTCCTGATGGTCAGACGCCGAACAACGCAGGCTGTTTGCTGCTGCTGACACGCAACCAACGTACGAGCCACAGCCCCTGATCAGAACTGACTTTATGCTTGTCCAGGCCATTTTTGAAGACTCTGCCAGGTCTGTTGGTAATCCCCCCTTATTTGCTGACAGTTGAACAGTCGTCGCCTCCTGACACTTATTGTATGGTCCCTTAACTGCTATGACACCCCTGCTGTTTCATGGGGATGTGCATCGTCTGCCAATTCTTTTGCTTTCGTATATGAAAGGGTTCGGTTCAAGGGCGTACTAGTCCCTCTAATTTTACATGGTAATAAGAAATATTCAAATAGGATACCTATTTTTCAATGCGGGATGACAGGAATGCCTTACTGCGAACGATAGACCATAGAAGCCGAACCTCCTACTGGTTAGTTTATGGAATCTTTTTCTGAGCAGGTCAGAGCACCTGAAAAGGGCACAAATTATCATCGAATCGCTGATTGTTTACAAAGGCGTGCCGGCCTTAACGAATTGATTACTTTGTGTGTGTCAATAAGATTTGAGAGGTAATCAGGGTAATGGAATATGAGATTGTGTACATGGACTTCATAAGATTTTACGAGCGTGTATCCCATCAGAACCTATTCGAAAATTAAGCACATGGGATTGAGGAAAAGTTTTTTCCTGATAAGGAGCATGGTGACAAATAACAGCTACTGAGCCCAATGAGTGGGACCCTCTGATTGTTCACTAATCTACTATACACATAATGAGGCATAAAGAGCGACATAGACTTTTGCCGATACACCAAAATAGGCTTCGAATTCATTCTGACGAACATTAGAGCACTCCAGAATTTTAATAAACTGATGCAAGTGTCGGAGATGTGCGCAGAATAAGTTTAATATAGCGACAAATGCAAAATCTAAATGTTGGACAGGAAATAATAACCATGGCCACACTATAAAAACAAAATAATGTAGATCTTAATATGTACGATGCGAAAAAGCTTAGAGTTCTGGTTAGCAGTAATCTATACCAAAGTGACAACATGCATAATTTCGCAATAAAGCTAACAGAAATCCTTGGCTTTCATATCAAGAAAGCCTAAAATAATAGAGTCCTCAGGGCTTGTTTCTCAACTCTATACGATATATCCTTTGTTACCTCATTCAGATTATGCTCACAGTTTTGTCACCAAATTACAGAATGGAGATAAATCAGACTGGAAACATACAAAGAGGATGAACAAAGTTTGATCCCAATGTTCAGAAATCTCCCGTTAGGATAGACTTCGGTACCTTGATCGGGCACTCCTCTAGAAAGGCGTAAATTAAGGGAGGATATGATTGAAGGTGTCTGAATGGAAACGAAAAATAAAAGGGGTAAGTAAATAACGAGCTGACAAATGCAACCTAGACTGACACGAACACTGTTTTAAGTTGAAAAATTCAAATCAGAAGATATAGAGAAAGTACTGGTTTGCGTAATTAGAGTTTTGTAGAAGAGTCGAACCAAACCCCGAGTACAGTTATAGATGCTCAAAACGTTTTAGTTTTTAAAAATAGTTAGATTAACACATGATTAGGTAGGTGAGGTGTAGTTATGACCTGATAGCGTCTACTAAGTCAATATTAGCCGTGTCATTCCTTAACCTAACAAATTGTGACCTACTTGACTAATTGGCTTATGGCTTGAACGTAGAAAAGAAACTTGGACCTGCCTCGCATGGCCAGTAGGCTCTGCGCTGTGTTCCTTCTTCTTATTTCCGTATTTTGTCTTTTATCTCTTTTTCTGTATATACTACCTTCTACGACTACTACTACAACTACTACTACTACTACTACTACGGCTACTACTACGACTACTACTACTACTACTACCTACTACTACTACTACACTACACTACTTGCGAACTATCAACTACTACTACAAGCGTATGATGATGATAATTAATATAAGTATAATAAATATTAATATCATAATACCAATAATAATATTTAATAATAATAAAAATAAGAATATGTAATAATAATAATATAATAAAAATAATAATAATAATATTATAATAAATAATAATAATAAGAAACAATAAAAATAAAAAATAAATAATAATAATAAAATAATAATAATATAATAATAATAATAATATTAATAATAATAATAATAATAAAAATATTAAAATAAAAATAACAATAATGGGAGCCCTTTGATTAACTTTGTATAGAAAGGGTTATTTATAGTAATACACTATTTTAAGAAAAAAGTGATAAAGAAGTATACAAGATTTATTAGGCATTTACAGTAGTATGTTAGTATTATTGGAGTAGATAAAAAGACTGTTTATAAACTTCAGATACATTTTATAAGGGGCCACCATGATATATCAATCACTTTCTAGTGTACTACTCTGAAGAAAAGGTAGATGGATACAAGGCGAATAGAAGCATTCAGGAAGAGAAGTTGAAGGATTATAAACAAAAGAGGAGGCAGTTAGAGTAAGATATAAACACCTATATAGGAGATAGATGGCTAAGAGACTTAGGCAATGTCAAAGGAAATGTAGGTTTAAAAATTAGTTTAGATTAAACGAATAACTGAACCCTGGATGACTACTGATAATATTAGATAATATGAAAATCAAGACCTGCTGCTAAAAGATTAAACTCAAGCAGAACAGGATATTGCACACTAAATAACTCCAAAGGGAGGAACAGAGTGTAAGACTTAGAAAAGAGCATAGGCAAAGCACTAATTCAGTCTCAAAAATTGAAGATATAAGCATAAACCATTAACCCAAAAGCTCTGCAACAACTAAAACAGTTGATATAGCCAAACCAATGGAAAGTCTAACATAGTGATCACTATCGATAACGAGTATGCCACCAAGCATCAAGGTTGCAAAATTACGTTAATTCCTACTACACATTTGTTCATCAACACAACAAAGTAAACAACCAGGCGCATCAAATACCTTTAAAACACAGACACTGAAGTTTTCAAACATACTATACCAATAAAGGTTGTAACCCCAAACATTGTCAACTAGTAATGTATACTCATGACTTTAATAAATAAGAACTAAGCAGAGTTAAACCATCCAACTAAGAGCACTGCCCGATATACATCCCTCTAGTTCCTAAAGATGTGCTTCTTATCTGTCAATCCTATTGCTCACAAATATATCTACAATCACCACAATACATACCGAGTTGCAAGGAGCCACAGTTACTCCTATCTTCAAGAAAAATAGATAGTCTCTTTAAGCATACTACACCTGTTAGTATATCTACATAAAAATATCCAAAATTCAGAGAGAGGGCGGTATGATTCTTCCCCCCAAAAAAGTAGAGGTACCTTTTAATGACAACAACATTCTCCATACTATCAATCGGCTTTAGAAGTAATCGTACTTCAACCGACACCTCCCAATTACAATCTGATATAACCTAAACTGAAAAGAGTTAAAGGGAACCTCATAGTATGGTAACTCTGAATCCTGCAAAAACCTCGATACTGCAACCACAATATATTTATGTAAGAAACTTCAAGCTATCGTTATAGGATCTGAAGACTGTTTAAAGTCCTACCTTAGAAACAACAGTAGACAAATTGTCAAAGCAACAAAAAAAGGAAATCAAACCCATGCCGAAAGCATGTGCGGATTTCCCAAGTTATATTACTGGACCCTTATTATTCTATGTAATCAATGAAATGCCTATCAGTTCATGCAAACGTCCTACTGTATCAGATGACAGTGCGCTTCAGTGTTAAGTAAAGACCGCGCAATATTTAGCTAAAAGACTTATCACTCGGAACTGGAGTCCTGCGCAAATGGTTAGGAACTACAAACTATCATTACACCTCAGTGTGGAACACCTGAAGCCATTTCTCTTGCACGAAACCATAAAACTAGAAGGGTAAATTATTTTAAATGTCCAATAAGAGCCATCACTTTGTTTCATTAGGAAAAATACTGGAAATCCCTTTGACCCATGCATGAACAGAGAATTGACAGGAGGAACAGTGTATGAAGAAAGCGAATGCGACTGAAGTTCCTGAGTATAGACTAGCACAAGTGTCTACAACTACTGAGTGCTCGCAGGAACCCATGTCTCGCCCTTATTACATTGGCCATAAATACGCTTAGCTCTTCAGTTAATCTACTTGACAAAAAAACTGAAAGAACAGACTTGAAAATCACCCAGAGACAAAATCGTAATATTCAGCCAGGGGGCTAGATCAAGAGAGCATGTAACCAGAATATAATTACAGCAGTTGGATATGCGGAAAATTTTGAAGACTGAGTAAACAACATGAATGCTAATCATGTTTATAAAATTCCTCACAAACAGTTGTCCCCCAAATATCTTGCTGCCAACTTGTCAAAGGTTTGGAACTCAAAGCAATCATAGTACAAGGGGAGAGAGCACAACTTGGTATACCCACAGATCATTGCCAGCTTCCAAACACCTTTTTTATTCTTCAGCAATAAAGAAAGAAACAGACTGGGCCCGCACATGTCAAAGCCATCATACATGAACATACATTCAAGAAGAGTGCCAAAAAGTTCTTGATGAATTCTCACTAAGTTGGACAGAAAGCAGGGAATGATTTTCTATTTTTTTTAGCTAACACGTTAAATTACATTATTCCTAAATGACCCGCAGTGTATGAATTGTCTTATTTCTCCTCGCGTACTAATATCTTTTTAGCTATATATATAAAGAGTTATCTTCATTATTAGAATATAAGAAAGAAATCTAACCTTTATATTACAAAATTAAGGTAAAAGACCCCAATAAGGAAGAATAAGTCACTCTGACTTTTTTTGGGTTATCCCATCGTCATAACACGATAAGCTGTTCAATGTATGATAATTCTAATGTACTGATTTGTGTATACCTAGAATAAACTTACTTTCTCTCTCTCTCTCTCTCCCTCTGCACTCATCTTACTCTCTCGTCTCTCTCTCTCCTCTCTCTCTCTCTCTTCTCTCTGTCTCTTCTGTCTCGTCCTCTCTCACTCTCTTCCTCCTCTCCTCATCTCTCTCTCCTCTACCTCATCGTTCTGCTCCTCTCTCTTTCTCTACTTCTCTTCTCTCATCGTCACTACGCATGCACTGGTTCAAATGCTTTACATAATCCTGTATCCTTCACCTGCCTCTCTGATCTTGGACAGTTGTATATCCCTTCTCGGACTAGTTCCTGCAATGATAACGTGTGGTGGATCCTTGTAAATGCTTTGGTGGCCAAAAACTGCTAGAAATTCACTGAGCTCTATACAGTCTCTACTCCCCATGAATCACCTATTGTACTCTTCTATGTTGTATTAACCTAAGTTTACTCACCCAGTTTTCGTTGCAGGGGCCGAAGTCATAGCTCCTGTCACCGGCCACTTCAACGTTGCTACTGTGTTTGACTGAGTGGTGTTTGTTCATGTGTGTTGAGTTCATGGGGTTGTGAGGGGAAGAGATGATAAGAGGAGCTCGAGCAGATGAATGAGAGGTGGAGAGTGAGTGGAAATAGAACAGAGTGATGGAGAGTGAGGGAGAGTAGGAATTTGAGAGAAGGAACAAAGTAATGGAAGTGGAGGAGAGTGGAAAGGGAGAAGAGCGGAAAGCGTGAAGAGAAATGGTGGAAGAGAGAGCAGAAAAGATTGCCACTATAGAGATGAGGAAAGGAAGAGAGAGTAGGATACCGAGGGAAAACAAGCCAGAAAGGACACAATGGTCATATGCTGTTTGCAATTTGTGTGTTACATGCATGTGAGTGCATTTGTGTGCATATGCACGGTGGCATTTGTGTGTACAACATTAAAAAAAAAGGAAAAAAAATCCAGCAAACAAAATAATAACCAAAAAACAATAACAAAATACACAAAAAAACACAAAAAAAAAAGACAAAAAACAAACAGATAAAACAAAAATCACAAATAACCAAAAAGAAACAATACACAACAAAACAAAAATACAAAATTAATGCATGTTTTGCATTTGCCGTGATACATTGCATGTGATTACATTTGGTGTTACATGCATGTTGTGCATTTAGATGTGTACATGCATGTGTGTCATTGTGTGTATATGCATGTGTGCACATTTTGTAGGTAACATGCATGTTTGTGCATTTCGGTGTATATGGCATGTTGTTGCATTTGTTGTAATATGCAGTGTGTGCATTTGTATTACATGCAATGTTGTGCTTTTGCGTGTACCTGCATGTGTTGCAATTTGTTGTACCTGCATTTGTGCATTTGCGTGTACATCATGTGTTGCAATTTGTGTGTACATGCATGTGCGTCAAGGGAAGTGCAGAGCTTTTTGCAGGTGATGCATCTACATATGTGCGATGCATGTGAGTCTTATGCATGATTTCAATTAGTACTTGTGAATGTGTGTCATTGATGCATATGCATGTAGTGTGCATGTGAGTCATCTGCAATAGTGGTTGCATGTGAGTGCATATCATTGTGTGTAGCATGAGAGCATCTGCATGGTGGACATTGAGTGCATCTGCATGTGTGTGCAAGAGTGACATGCTGCAGTGAGTGCATGTGATGCATCCTGCAGTTGCGTCATGTGAGTGCATCCAATGTTGTGCATTGAGTGCATATGATATGTGCATTGAGTGCATCTTGCAGTGTGTTTGCATGTGATCATCCTGCATTGTGTGCATGTGAGTGCATATGCATGATGTGCATGTTAGATGCAATGTGCATTGCTTTTCAATGGCTTAAATTACTCACCGGAGTCTTGAACCATCTTTGTGCCGCTCCCACTCTTATTGTTTTTTTTCTGTTTAGTTATGTGTTTGTGTGTGTGTGTGTGTGTGGTGTTGTGTGGTGTGTAACATAACGACTAGAGCGGGTAAAGATTGTCCCAAACACATACACAGAAAAACACATACACCGTACAAATTACTAATAATTTACAACAATACAAATAATCGATCTACACAAAGGACGAAATGAAAACACTAGTCCCATGAATAATTCTATGCCTTATAGGATTCCAGCAGGGAATATCTGGGGAAACGTTGACCACCCTTCTGAAAAATGCCGTGCCCATACTACAACAGAAAATGCAGCCTTCCTTCCTGAAGCTTTTCAACAACCCTGAAATTTCACTACTTCAGTTCAGTGAATACAACGTAACTTATATTTCAGCACTAAATTCCAGCTAAAGGTTAATCAAGAAGACACAGAAGGATCCATACCATGGACAAATAAACCTGGTAGACCCATACCACACCAGAGTGAGAGAGTATGTTTAGCACCAAAGAAAAAAAAAGCGTGAAGGGAATGGCAGAAATCGTTCTACAAACTCTGATAATTCTTGAGTGAATCACAGTCCATGGCCACCACTCGTAAACAACAGATAGAGTGCCGATACATAAAAGACCCCTACTGCGACATACTAATCCACTACATTCATCGATGACTAATTTTACAGGTCGACAGCCAGCAAAAACAACCTTACATCCCAAACTGCGTACTATCAAACCACCAAAGTGCCGGTTTTCACACAGACCCATATAAAGAATTACTTTGACAATGAAATATAATCCCGGTTACAAACCTTTACCAATGCACAGAGTGAACAGGCAAAAGGGGGGGGTGTACCTGTACATCACAGATCACGATATGCTCAAGAACTACCTAAATCCCTCAACCGATATTGTTAAATTTTTTTCATTACGATCGAAGAGACAAACACCTGTTATTTTGGTTGTATACAATCCTTTCGGATGCAACAGCCTAACAGTTCGCAGAACACTTCATTAGTTTCTAAATCTTTTGCTAACCCAATCCACTCCTGGAGACATTTCTGGTTGTGTAACTCCCTACCTAGGTTCAGGCCCCCAATTTTTTTTGTAATAGCAGTTCTTCCTCGAATAGTAATAGGGTCAGCATACTCCAAGGGTCAAAGAAGTCTGTACTTTACGCAACAGTGACTTCTGTCAGTTTCCCTTACCATCAGGTTTTTCTGTTTTATCCAAGCCTGTCATCCCCTATTTCCCAGTCCATCCTAATCCTGATGCTACCACAGAGCCCCAGTGTAGCCCGCATAATCATCTCCACCACCTTCTCTATGATAGGGATGTTTATTACCCATTCCTCAATGGCATGTTGCTGAGAGCATCCCTGATCATAGACCTCCCGTAAATGTCCATCCAACATCCTCTCTAGTGTACTTCTGCAGTTGAGTCTACATAAAATAAGGTCTTCAACAAGTCTTTAGGGTTTTGTACAAAATGTGCCTGGTGGTAGTCCTATGCGTACCTGCATACAAGTAACGATGAACTTTGGCACTCTAGATAAACAGCCACTCTAACCTATAGGGTTTCGATACCCACCGTTCATGCACCTCGATTTTCTACCTTCAAAAAACTCGCATAATCCCTATCTGTGACTGTCAGCCGCAATATGCAGAAGAAGATTTTAACTATATCCACTGCATAGCATTCGGTCTGTCCTAAACTTTATAAACACAACCGTTAATTTCTGTGTCAAGATCGTCCTGAGGTAAGATCCTTTCACTGAGCTCTTGGGACTAGCTTGTGAACTACAGTTGATGACCACCACTCCCCTGAGTGGGTGTCACCGACTCCTTACTGCCATTGCGGAACATATATTTTCCCCCCAGGACTGCGGCTCGGGTAACTTTCCTCCAATGAACTAGTTAATGTGTTCCTAGTATATTCCCCACGAGACACTTCTTGGTCAAGCTATCACGACATGAATACAACTGACCCCTGCCTTCATAAAATTAGTGGGAAAAGTTCACTGCACGGTTTCATCAAGTATACTGGCCATCTTTGAACGTACAGGGTTCAAGTAATCCCGATTAGTCTCTTGTGGATAGAGCATGTGATTCATCCCTTCCGCCCTACGCCATCCAGATCCCTTAATGATAACTGCTCACTGTCGACATGCTGCCTTGAAGTTCCGATACGTCCCTGATAGGAACCCTCAGGTCGCAAAATGAGCCAGTATCCTGCCTCTACAACATACATTGCAGGAGTCCTTACATACCAATACTGCTCCTGATAGTCCTCTCATGGACACAATTTCGTCAATTTACCACCCACACCAAAGATTCCCACCTCCTCTGATGCGTATGGCAGCTTCACTGCCTACTAACCTCCCTCAAGCCGTGTTTGCTGTTACGCCAGATACATTGCACATTGATTTCAGCTGCTCTTCACTATCTTTGGCGATTTCCGCTCAATTTAATTAACTGATACATCTACAAGGTGATAAGACCTGGGTGTTCGAAGCCACCAAACTCCTCCAAATTCATTCATTAGTGTTATCGCAATACTTAAGTGTCAATCGTGCTCTAGTTGTGCTCTGTTATCAAGGACCTCTGTCTCACATTAAAAAACAGTTCAGGTTGTTTTCCTACTTGTTTTCATTCTCAACCACTGCATTAATGTGGTAGGACCAAAGAACCTTGAAACTCACTTTACCAATGTCTTGTGACGTACGCATCACATGGCCACGTAGCTTTTTCTTGTCCTTGCTCCCGTCTCTTTTCCTAAGGCCTTCTCTTCTTAGTTGGCTGTCTGGTATAGTTAGACACTGCGCACTATCGGCTCACCCCTTCCGACAGCCCAACGCGTTCACTGACTGTATGTTACAGCCCCTTAATAGTTTCTGCAACAACACTTTATAACAATCTCATCAACTATCCCCTTTAGGGTCTCGCTGGAAACTCTGATCATAAGGGTGAAAGCTTGAATGACCCTGAACGAGTCTCCATAGAGTGTCCAATATGCGTCACTAAACACTTCTCCCAGACGGTCACACAGTTGTTATTGGTGCTTAATCTTCATAAAATGTCCATCTCAACCATACTCAATCTCCCAGACTGCGCAGATACTGATTGGTGGATAATGCCTTTAGAATTGTCCATGTCACCATAACTCACTCCCAGACTGGCACACAGAAACTGATTGTGATAATCTTTCATAAGTAGGTCCATTCACCATAACTCATCTCCCAGACTGTGGGAGCACATAGTAACTGATTGGTATAACAGTATAATAGTTTCCCATGTCACCATACTCATCTCCAACGGCACAATACGATTGGTGGATAATGGCTTTATAATATCCATGTCCACCAACTCATCCCCAACTGGCACACAAGTACTGATGGTGATAAGCTTTATAATAGTGTCCATGCACCATACCATCTTCCGCAACTGGCAACACATACGGATTGGTGGATAATGCTTTATAATAGTTCCGCATCGTCACCTAAGCATCTCCCAGACTGAGCACCCATAACTGAATTGTGATAATGCATTTATAATAGTGTCCTGTCCACCATACTCATCTCCCATACTGCACACATACGATTGGCGTGGATAATGCTTTATAAATAGTGACCAAGTCACCATACTCATCTCCCAGTCTGGCACACAGTAACTGATTGATAATCTTTTATAAAGTGTCCATTTCCCCATTACTCATCTCCCAGATCTGCACAACAGTACTGAATTTGGTGATAATCTTTAAGAATAGTGTCCTTCACCATACCATCTCCCAGACCTGGAACACATACTGGAGATGTGGGAAATCTTATAGATAGTGCCATGCACCATACTCATCTCCCAACTGCACACATACTGATGGTGGATATGCTTTATAATATGTTCCATGTCACCATACTCATCTGCCCAGACTGGCACAGCAGTACTGGATTGTGATATTGCTTTAGAATATTCCATGTCCACCATACGCATCTCCCAGACTGCACACAGTACTGCAGTTTATGAATAAGGCTTAAAATATGGCCACATCACCTGTACTCATCCCCAACGGCACACAGTACGATTGAGGATAATGCTATTATAATATGCCCGATGTCACCATACTCACTCCCAGAACTGGCACACAGTACTGATTTGTGATTAACTTTATAATAGTGTCCATTCCACCACACTCATCTCCCAGACTGGCACACAGTACTGATTGGTGATAATCTTTAATATTAGGGGCCATGTCGACCATAACTCAACCTCCCAGACTGACACACAGTACTGATTGGTGTATAAAGCTTTATATATGTCCATTTCCCATCTTCATATCCCAACTGCGCACACAGTACTGATTGTGGATATTGCTTTAAAATATGTCCATAGTCACAGAACTTCATCTCCCAGACTGATCACCAGTACTGACTTGGGGATAATGCTTTATAATAGTGTGCCATGTCACCATAACTCATCTCCTAAGACCTACACCACTAATACTATTGGTGATTATAGCTTTATAATATGTCCCATGTCCCCATACTCATCTCCAGACTAGCACACAGAAACGTACTGATGTGGATAATCTTTATAAGAGTGTCCAGTGTCACCATACTCAGTCTCCCAGACTTTGCTAACACAGTACTATAGGTGCGATAATGCTTTATAATATGTCCAAGTCACCATTCTCATCTCCCAGACTGGCACACGAGTACTGATTGGTGATAATGCTTTATAATAGTGTCCATGTCACCATACTCATCTCCCAGACGACACAGTACTGATTGGTTGATAAATGCTTTTAATTAGTCCCATGATCCACCATACTTCCATCTCCCAACGGGCACACAGGTACTGTTGTGGATAATGCTTTAGAATATTCCATGTCACCAACTCATCTCCCAACTGACTACACATACTGATATTGGTGGATAGATGCCTGTATAATAGTCCCCATTACACCAGACTCATCTCCCATACTGGCACACAGTACTGTTGGTGGATTAATGCTTATAATAGTTCCGATGTCCACAATACTCATCTCCCAGACCTGGACACACATTACTGAGGGGGTGGGTATAATGCTTATAATAGTTCCATGTCACCATACTCATCTCCCAACTTCACACTTACGATTGGGTGATAATGCTTTATAATTGTGTCGCATTCCCCATATACTCCCATCTCCCAACTGACAATACAGTCTGATTGTGGATAGCTTATAATATGTTCCATGTCACCAAACACATCTCCCAACTGACACACAGACTGATATGGTGTTATGCGTGATAATATTGCCATCACCATACTCATCTCCCAACGGACCTCATCACTGAATTGTGATAATGCTTTATAATAGTGTCCATTCACCAAACTCACTAACCCACTGACAACACAGTACTGTTTGTTGATTGACTTGGATAATATGCTCCATTGCACCATACTCATCGCCCAACTGACACACAACGTTGATGGTGGATAAGCTTTATAATCGTGTCCATCCCCATACTCATCTCCCTTACTGCACACAGACTGATGGTGGATAATGCTTTATAATAGTTCCAGTGTCACCAATACGCATCTCCCAACTGGCACACAAGTAACTGATTGTGGATAAATGCTTTTATAATTGTGTCTTCGTCACCATACATCATACTCCCAGACTGCACACGTACTGTTGGTTGATATGCTTTTAATTGTCCATGGCACCATACACCTCTCCCGAACTGACACAGATACTATTGGATGGAGAATGCTTATAATAAGATGTCCAGGTCACCCATACGACATCTCCCAGACATGACACACAGAGTTCAGCGATTAGGATTAATGCTTTATAATAGATGTCCCATGGCACCATAACTCCTCCCCAGACTGGCACACTTTACTGATTGGATGATAAAGCTTTATATTAGTGATCCATGTCACCATAATCATCGCCCAGACTGCACAACAGTACTGATTGGATGATATGCTTTAATAATAGTGTTCCATGTCACCATACACATCTCTCCCAAACTGGCACAACAGTACTTATTGTGGATAATGCTATATAAATAGTGTCCAGTGTCACCATACTCATCTCCCAACAACAGACACACATACTGATGGTGATAATGCTTTATAATAGTGTCCATCACCATACTCGATCGCCCAAACGGCACACAGTAACTGATTGTGATAATGCTTATAATAGTGTCCATGTCACCATACGTCATCTCCCAACTGGCACACAGTACGGATTTGTATAAAGCTTTATAATATGTCCATTCACCATACTCTGTCACCCAGACTGGCACACATACTGATGTGGATAAATGGGCTTAAATAAGTGTCCATGTCACCGAACCATCTCGCAAACTGCACACAGTACAGAGTGTGATATCGTATAATAGGTGTCCAGGTCACAATATTCATCTCCCAACTGCACACATACTGATTTGGATATCTTAAATAGTGTCCATTCACCATACTCATCTCCAACTCTCACAGTCCTGATGGTGATAATGCTTTATAATAGTGTCCCCAGTACCATACTCATCTCCCAGACTGACACACAGTACTGATTTGATAATCTTGATAATAGTGTCCATGCACATACTCATCATCCCATCTGACCACACAGTACTGATGGTGGATAATGCTTTATAATAATGTCTTCATGTTTCCCATACCATCTCCCAAGACTGACACACATACTCGATTGTGGATAATGCTTTATAATATGGTCCAGGCACCATACTCATCTCCAGACAAGGCACATCAGTACTGATTGTGGATAATCTTTATAATAGTGTCCCCATGTCACCAAATCAACTCCCAACCTGGACACACAGTACTGTTTGTGGATAATCTTATAATAGGTCCTCATATCACCATCCTCACTCCCAACTGCACACAGTACTGAGTGTGATAAGATTTTAGAAATTTCCGAGTTACCATTTCTCATCTCCCAGACTGAAACACACATACTGAGTGTGTTAATGCTATAATGATGTCGCAGGTTACCAACTCATCACCCAGACTGACACACAGTACTGATTGTGGATAAATTCTTTATCAAATTCCCATGACACCATACTCATCTCCCAACTGGCTACACAGTAATATTGGTGGAATAAATTGCTTTATAATAGCGGTCCATTCACCATACTCATTCTCCCAGACTGAACACACATACTGAGGTGGATAAAGCTTTATTATAGTGTCCATTCACCATACTCCTCTCTCGCAGACTTGGGCCCACAATACTGATTGGTGATAATTCTTATAATATGTCCATGTATAACCATACGCTTCTCCCTACTGACACTCAGTACGCCGATTGTCGTTACGATAATCTATAATATATAGTTGTCCATTTTTAACCATACTCAACGCCCAACTGACACACATTCTATTTGTGGATAATTCTTTATAATAGTGTCATGTCACACATACTCCATCTGCCCAACGGCACACATACGGATTGTATATACTTTATAATATGTCCATGTGACCGATACTCATCTCCCAGACTACACACAGTACTGAATAGGTGATAAAGCTTATAATAAGTGTCCATCACCATATATCACTCCCAACTGCAAACAGTACTGATTGGTAGCGGATGAATGCTTTAATAATAGAGTACCATTTACCATAACTACATCTCCCATACGGACACAGCAGACTATTGGTGGATAATGCCTTTATAATAGTGTCCTTGTTACCATATACTCATCTGCCAACGTGACACACATCCTGATTGGTATAAGCATTATAATATGTCCATGTTACCCATAACTCATCTCCCATACTGACACACAGTAACTGATGTGGATAAAGCTTTTTTAATAGTGTCCGATGTCACCATAACGCATCTCCAACTACACACATACTGATTGTGATATTGCTTGATAATAGTTCCATTCATCCTTAACTTCATCTACGCCCAGACTGCACACATACGGATTGTGTATAATCAGTAAAATTATCATGTCGTTATTTATCTTTTTTTAAGCTGAACGACTATCCCGGTTCTTGACCAACCATGAACTGGAACGCCATCGTGTCATTGAACATATTGCGTTGACCTCATATTACGAATGTTAAACAGCTTTTTAAAGATCCATATATTCACTCCGCGTTCTTCCTGTAAGGAGCGTTCACCGCCAACAATGTCTGGGCAAAATTCCTTTGTCTCTGCTTCATAATATCTCACAATACCAGAAAATTTGAGTAAGTAAAAAAACTGTTTCGGGACTAGTCAACTAAAAGCCATGAAATACAAATTGCTGTGTTGCCCCACATCCTGGATCAAGTTGTGACATAAATCGTGCCAATTACTATTTTCTCCTCGTTGATTGGAACCATGAAGGGTGTTAGTACGGATGTCGCGTGCAGAAACAATTTAAATTGTTTGGTGTTAAACAAAGAAAAATTAGAAGCAATCAGCCATTGATTCGTTTGGTTACACTTCTCCGAGCCTGAAAAACTATTTTGGCCTATTTAAGGCCCCAAATTTTATAGATTGCGGTAAACGTCAATGGATTTAAAATCGTAAGGCCTCATACTCGAAAATGTTTGTGATAAGGGAGATTCAACTATACCAGAATTGACCTGAGCATTTACAGAAATTAAGTCAATACTTTCCTTGATAATTCAGGATTGTTTGTTTTTTTAAAACACGTTACAGACGAACTAGAGGAAATAACCTGCCTATCTTGTTCTTCCAGCAGAGAACGCCGAATTAATAAGCTGAGGCTAATGATGCTTGAAAGTGATCACAAATCACTCAGGTTACTATATCATAACTTCCACCAAATAATGGCAATCAAGTCTCTGTGCCCCTGACTTCCACTTGGCTGATTTCACAGAAACTAAGAAATTAACTTATGGTGCTAACTGATTGACCTGACTTATGGTCAGGTAGTGTGGATGGTTCCGAGAATGGAACGTTTTCTCAGGGCAATTTTCTACTGCTCACAAAATTTAATGTCCAAATAAAATCTCATAAACAATGGTCCTAACATGAATTCAATAATTAAAACAACTCACTGGTCCAAAAGAGAGGCATATATTAGGCAATATCAAAATCGTAAAGTGCAATAAGAAATCAATATAATCATTAAAGAGAGGAAAAACAAAAAGGGTATAAGCGAAAACAAAAAGAGATGATGAATTAAATTGCAAAGAATCGAAGTCTTACCCAAAAAGGAATCTTTCAAATACAAAGTAAGATCAGGGACCGGTGATAGGCACACGCAAAAGTTAGCTCGGTTCACTCACTGACAAGTGATAAGGAAATGTGTAAATTTTTAACGTGACATACTTCTCTCTTTTTTACACAAGATATACTAGCGTATTCCAGAAATAATAAATTTGTTAACAGGACGTGAATATACTATCCACGATTAGGTCAACAAGTGACATGTCCTGTAGCAAATTGATAATTAAAACAAGACAAATTCCCCAGAGCCCTGATGAACTGTAAAGCAAGAGTTCAAAGAAAGAAAAGAAGTCTCTTACAAACTCCTGGCTAATCTTTTCAATATATCACTACAACTGGCATGGTGCCAATACCTACCTGATTTACCTAGAGAGTTTTCGGTCAACGCCCCGCGGCCGCGTCTGTACCACCAGACCTGATTCCTGATGGTCAGACGCCGAACAACGCAGGCTGTTTGCTGCTGCTGACACGCAACCAACGTACGAGCCACAGCCCCTGATCAGAACTGACTTTATGCTTGTCCAGGCCATTTTTGAAGACTCTGCCAGGTCTGTTGGTAATCCCCCCTTATTTGCTGACAGTTGAACAGTCGTCGCCTCCTGACACTTATTGTATGGTCCCTTAACTGCTATGACACCCCTGCTGTTTCATGGGGATGTGCATCGTCTGCCAATTCTTTTGCTTTCGTATATGAAAGGGTTCGGTTCAAGGGCGTACTAGTCCCTCTAATTTTACATGGTAATAAGAAATATTCAAATAGGATACCTATTTTTCAATGCGGGATGACAGGAATGCCTTACTGCGAACGATAGACCATAGAAGCCGAACCTCCTACTGGTTAGTTTATGGAATCTTTTTCTGAGCAGGTCAGAGCACCTGAAAAGGGCACAAATTATCATCGAATCGCTGATTGTTTACAAAGGCGTGCCGGCCTTAACGAATTGATTACTTTGTGTGTGTCAATAAGATTTGAGAGGTAATCAGGGTAATGGAATATGAGATTGTGTACATGGACTTCATAAGATTTTACGAGCGTGTATCCCATCAGAACCTATTCGAAAATTAAGCACATGGGATTGAGGAAAAGTTTTTTCCTGATAAGGAGCATGGTGACAAATAACAGCTACTGAGCCCAATGAGTGGGACCCTCTGATTGTTCACTAATCTACTATACACATAATGAGGCATAAAGAGCGACATAGACTTTTGCCGATACACCAAAATAGGCTTCGAATTCATTCTGACGAACATTAGAGCACTCCAGAATTTTAATAAACTGATGCAAGTGTCGGAGATGTGCGCAGAATAAGTTTAATATAGCGACAAATGCAAAATCTAAATGTTGGACAGGAAATAATAACCATGGCCACACTATAAAAACAAAATAATGTAGATCTTAATATGTACGATGCGAAAAAGCTTAGAGTTCTGGTTAGCAGTAATCTATACCAAAGTGACAACATGCATAATTTCGCAATAAAGCTAACAGAAATCCTTGGCTTTCATATCAAGAAAGCCTAAAATAATAGAGTCCTCAGGGCTTGTTTCTCAACTCTATACGATATATCCTTTGTTACCTCATTCAGATTATGCTCACAGTTTTGTCACCAAATTACAGAATGGAGATAAATCAGACTGGAAACATACAAAGAGGATGAACAAAGTTTGATCCCAATGTTCAGAAATCTCCCGTTAGGATAGACTTCGGTACCTTGATCGGGCACTCCTCTAGAAAGGCGTAAATTAAGGGAGGATATGATTGAAGGTGTCTGAATGGAAACGAAAAATAAAAGGGGTAAGTAAATAACGAGCTGACAAATGCAACCTAGACTGACACGAACACTGTTTTAAGTTGAAAAATTCAAATCAGAAGATATAGAGAAAGTACTGGTTTGCGTAATTAGAGTTTTGTAGAAGAGTCGAACCAAACCCCGAGTACAGTTATAGATGCTCAAAACGTTTTAGTTTTTAAAAATAGTTAGATTAACACATGATTAGGTAGGTGAGGTGTAGTTATGACCTGATAGCGTCTACTAAGTCAATATTAGCCGTGTCATTCCTTAACCTAACAAATTGTGACCTACTTGACTAATTGGCTTATGGCTTGAACGTAGAAAAGAAACTTGGACCTGCCTCGCATGGCCAGTAGGCTCTGCGCTGTGTTCCTTCTTCTTATTTCCGTATTTTGTCTTTTATCTCTTTTTCTGTTTATACTACCTACTACTACTACTACTACTACTACTACTACTACTACTACGCTACTATTTACTACTACTACTACTACTACTACTCCCTACTACTATTTACTACTACTACTGCTACTACTACTACTACTACTGCTAATGAGATGAATAATTAATAATAATAATAATAATAATAATAATAATAAAAACAATAATAAAAATAATAATAATAAAATAAAATATAATAAAATAAATAATAATAAAATAATAATAATAATAATAATAATAATAATAATAAAACAATAATAATAAAAAATAATAAATAATAATAATAATAATAATAATAAAAATAATAATAATAATAAAAATATAATAATAAATAATAATAAAAAAATAATAATAAAATAATGGGAGCCCTTTGATTGAACTTTGTATAGAAAGGGTTTAGTTTATGGGTAAAAACATATTTTAAGAAAAAGAGGATAAAAAGTATAAAAGATGTGATTAGGGCATATGACAGTAGTTTGTTGGATTAGTTGGTAGATAAAAAGACTGTTGAAAAGACTTCGGGATGTACATGTTTATAGAGGGGCCACAGATATATCAGATCACTTTCTAGTTGTACTAACACTGAGAGTAAAAGGTAGAGGGGATACAAGGAAAAATAGAAGCATCGGGGAAGAGAGGTTGAAGGTTTATAAACTAAAAGAGGAGGCAGTTAGGGTAAGATATAAACACTATTGGAGGATAGATGGGCTAAAAAGAGCATAGGCAATGGGTCGAAAGGAAGGGGTAGGTTTAAAATGTAGTGTTAGAGTGTTCAGCAGAAGTTTTGTGGTTACAGGAAAGGGGTGCGGGAGGAAAGAGGAGCGATTGGGGGAATGATGATGTAAAGAGAGTAGTAAGGAGAAAAATTAGCATATGAGAATTTTTTACAAAGTAGAAGTGATGAAAAGGAAGGAAGAGTATAAGGAAAATGAGAAGGTTAAGAGATGGTGAACAATGTAAAAGAAGCAAATGAAAAGTGGGTGAGATGTTATCAACAAATTTTGTTGAAAATAAAAAGATTTTTGGAGTGAGATTAACAAGTTAAGAAACCTAGAGAACAAATGATTTGTCAGTTAAAAATAGGAGAGGAGATTTTATTAAATGGAGAGTTAGATATTGGGAAGATGGAGGAATATTTTGAGGAATTGTTAAATGTTGATGAAGATAGGGAAGCTGGATTTCGTGTATAGGACAAGGAGGAATAACATCTTTAGAGTGAGGAAGAGCCAGTTGTGAGTGGTCGGGGAAGTTCGTGAGGCAGTAGGTAAAATGAAAGGGGGGAAGGCAACCGGATTGAGGGATAAAGATGGAAATGTAAAAGCAGGTGGGGATATAGTTTTGGAGTGGTTGGTGAAATTTTTTAATAAATGTAAGAAAGGGTAAGGTACCTAGGATTGGCAGAATAAGCAATTTCCTTTGTAAAAGGCAAAGGGGGTAAAAAAAGTGCAAAAATTTTAGGGGGTAATCCCTGAGATACCTGGAAAGTGTATGGGAAATTTTTATTGAAAAAATTTAAAATAAGACGGAGAATAGGGTAGCAATGAACAGGGGGCTTTAAAAGGGAGGGGGGTTGGGCCAGGGTTTAAGGAAACAATTTAAAAATAAAACATATTAATAGGTTTTAAAAAGGCTTTGTGCGAGTTTTTCATATAAAAATAGCTTTTAAATCTTTGGGAACACAAAGAAAAAAAAACAAGTTCTACAAATTTCTACAAGAAAATTTTAAATCATTTACATATGGGGGCGGGGATGGGGAGGACGGGCCCTTTTTTCCCAAACCCAATATTTTTTTGGAAATTTTTTCCTTTTTTTTATCGCTTTTTTTTGCATTATTCTTTTTTTAAATAATTGATTATTGCATCATAAAAGAAGGGGGGAGTTTCAATAGACCCTACCACGGGGGCACCGGGTACACTCGGGGAGTGATCCCTCCCAGAGAGTGCCGGGGAAATCATTTTATTATACGCTTATTCACTTTTATATTAAAAACGGCTTATTTATCTACAAATTGCTAATAATATAATAAACACTGTATAACAAAAAAACATTTATTAAAATCTAACGAAAAAAAAAGGGCCCTAATAAGCGAGAGTCACCGCAAATTTGAAAAAAAATTTCCCCCTGCTCCATGTTATTTTTTGTCTTATGAGAGAAAACGATTTGAAGAGGAAACTGCACAGAAAAACGTTTCAAGAAATACACCGAAACAACCATTTTTTGGAAAAAAAAAAAATTTTTTTTTAGGTACCTACCCGTTCTAGCCTATTCCGGAATACTTATCACTTATTTCGCGACCAACCATTATTTAAAGATGTTTGAAATGATTTTCACAAAAAAATAAAACAAATGTGTTTTTAAAATTTTTAAAAGTTGGATTTTTTTTGGAATATCTCAAATATTTTTGATTTTGTGGGGGGTAAAAGGCAGATATTTTGGTGAATGCCAAATATTCTGTCAAATGTATTTTTTTTTTACCATAATAAAAGATATATTAGATGAAATGGCAACGTAAAAGATTCGTGCTAGTTGTATTCTAACAGTTGGGAATGTCGGAAGTGCCACTCGTAGTGCCAATTTGTCAGGGGATGCTGCCATATATCAAAATTATGTTAATATTTTTTTTCTATGTTGTTTGTTGGCCAATCATACTGAAACTTTGTCACATTAAACTATATATGCACCTCTAAAAGTACACCAAAAATAAAATAAATCGGTTGAAAAAAAAAAAAAAAAAAAAAAATCCCTCTCCCTCCTTTAGGAAAGGTAGGGGGTGTGTGGACCAGGTGTTTACAGTGAAACATATAAGTGAACAGTATTTAGATAAGGTTAAAGAGGTCTTTGTGGCATTTATGGATTTGGAAAAGGCGTATGACAGGGTGGATAGGCGGGCAATGTGGCAGATGTTGCAAGTGTATGGTGTAGGAGGTAGGTTACTGAAAGCAGTGAAGAGTTTTTACGAGGATAGTGAGGCTCAAGTTAGAGTATGTAGAAAAGAGGGAAACTATTTCCCAGTAAAAGCAGGCCTTAGACAAGGATGTGTGATGTCACTGTGGTTGTTTAATATATTTATAGATGGGGTTGTAAGAGAAGTAAATGCGAGGGTCTTGACATGAGGCGTGGAGTTAAATGATAAAGAATCACACACAAAGTGGGAGTTGTCACAGCTGCTCTTTGCTGATGACACTGTGCTCTTGGGAGATTCTCAAGAGAAGTTGCAGAGATTGGTGGATGAATTTGGTAGGGTGTGCAAAAGAAGAAAATTAAAGGTGAATACAGGAAAGAGTAAGGTTATGAGGATAACAAAAAGATTAGTGATGAAAGATTGAAAAAATCAGATTGGGGGGAGAGAGTATGGAGGAGGTGAATGTATTCAGAATTTGGGAGTGACGTGTCAGCGGATGGGTCTATGAAAGATGAGTGAATCATAGAATTGATGAGGGAAAAAGAGTGAGTGTGCACTTAGGAGTCCCGTGGAGACAAAGAACTTTGTCCTTGGGGGCAAAGAGGGGGAAAGTATGAGATATAGTTTTACCAACGCTCTTTTATGGTGTGAAGCATGGTGATGAATTTGCAGGGCGAGGAGAAGGCTGGAGGCATGAGATGTCATGTCTGAGGCAATGTGTGGTGTGAAATAAGCAGAGAAATCGTATTTGGAATTAGGGAGGTGCGGGATTACCAAAACTGTTGTCCGAGGGCTGAGGGAAAAGTTTTTGAGGTGGTTCGGACAGTGGAGAGAATGGAGCGAGACAGAATGACTTTTAAGAGTGTACAGTCTGTAGTGGAAGGAAGGCGGGGGGGCCTAGGAAATTAAGGGGGG
>NC_069492.1:2516458-2545848 GCF_026875155.1 Cherax quadricarinatus | reverse complement strand
GACTTTAATTACACAACACACCAACACACCCCTCACGATTATGACATTGTTCCCTCATACATTGAATATTAAACAAATGTCACTTTTGATTACAAGGAAAATGTGTTACTGACTCGATTGCCATTACATCCTACACAACACCTTTCACAACTTGCTACTGACGATCATATCATCAATATAGACATTCTTCGTATGGAATCTAGATAATTCGGTGCACACACCGACCACCCTGCTGGGTGAAGTGTGCTCCCTGTTATCTCCCATATAACCTAAAAGTAATGGGACGCTAATTCAACGATCTAAAACAAGTGGACCTTTTACACAGAAATGTAGAATAAAACCCCTAAATTCAGTCCCTACATGACACAATAATGTTAACTACTAATACAGCTAAAACACATACACCTCAACAGGCATTACACTTGCAATATATATTATGCCAATAGTCACGTTACAGACATTTTTAATAATTATACTCTAAATCCAAAATATTATTATGATAACCCAAAAGAAGCGCTAAGCCACAAGGGTTTATACAGCGCAAAAACCCAAAAAAAACGTCCTGTAGATTAGCATATATGTAGTTCAATTCACAATGGATACTTATAAACAAATGTATCCTCACCTTAATGTATTTTTGGTAATCATCTTAGACTAACATGTTTCACTCTGTCATCCACCATATTCTCCTGTTCAAATATGCATTCACAAATGTGTATACATTTATAAATACATCTGTGTTATTTCCGTACACATGCTATATATATACCACTCACGCACCGACATATTAATGTAAACATACTTTTCCCATCATGCCCCAGCATAGCCAAGGAAAAACACCTTAAATCACACAATGGTGTCATACAGACAGGTAATACGCTTTCCCCTCACGCACTCTTCCTTATATTACTAAATATTAAAACTTTCCCTCACCTACTTTTGCCCACTCGCACCCACACGCCTCAGAACGGGAGGTACCCCGTTGTTCCCATTGCCCTACAAAGTCCATAAATCACACAGCGAAAATTCCTATAACCCCCTGTAAATCAGTGTTCCATCTCCTACCATTATTCCCGATTGCGCACTTAGATCTGTAAAATGTCGCTGCCAGCACCTTTATTCTTTCACCCGCTCCTACATCTCTCATTGCCCATGATGTGAACACGAAATCAGTTCCAGATATGCCACTGTGTTTTTAACCTGCGCTCCACCCCACAATATCTAAACTTAACACTTGCAATACCTGCAACCCACCCCTACCATAAATCGAATTACCCTTCCAAACCATTCCCTGACCTCTATGCTTCACAAAAATATACAACATGAAAATGGTTTCTACTTCACCACACGCTAGGGCACTCCCCCCCTTCCCTGAGTTTTCGAAATTTGATAAGACGATCCCAGACGGCAGAATCCCTGTAAAAAGGGATACATCACCTCTCGTACACCCGGACTAATGCATAACTTCCGGAGCGTTCCATATGTCGTGCCAGGCATACATCGGGTATGTCTTCCACAGGAGCCCCCTCCAACCCTCCCGCCGCTTTCTCGATTATGCACAGCTTTTGTTGGATCCCTCGCCACCATCAGAAATCTCAACATCGCCCCCCTAATCGCAAATCCTTCCCTGTCCACCAACGTTTTATGTCCGCATGATTTTCTCGACCCCCCTTATTCCAATGCTCCCCGCAGAAGACTCCGTTTCAGTAAATACTCATAACCCTTCTTCCAGTGGATGAGCCCCAGCCTCCTTGGCCAATCGGCAGAGTAATTCCCCCTCTGCTTAACCACTCTGAGCCAGATCCTCAGATGAACGATGAACCCTGCACAACAATTTCGTGAGCTCTCGGCACATTAATGGATAGATGACCCCCACATTCCATTAATTTACTATATAATAGTACGTTTGTAAAAATGACTCTCTGGTGCAACTTTTAGATTTGCAGACCTCATTCACCTAATCTTTTTAATACCCTGTCCACGGCCCTCACCGAGTTCACCTCACATGCCACCAATGATCACAAACATACACACTCCCACATATCTTAAGCTGATCCCCCTCGCTCCACTACCCTAATGCCCCATTCATTTGGTCCCAATTTCCCACTGCCATAAACTTAGTCTTCGTAGCATTAATTCTCATCCCAGTTTGCTCACCAAACACGTCCACGATTCCTTCCACCTGCTGCAAAATCTACACCATCTCCTGCCAAGACCGAAAGTATCATCTACGTAACCACAATACCAGGCCACACATTGCGCTCATAACCTCCCAAACCCCCAAAAATCTATCCCGCACCGTCCTATAAAAAAGGATCTTGAATACACGGCAAACAAAAACTGTGAAATGGGGGCAACCTTGCCTCAAACCCTGAACATCTGAACTGGCAACCTAACTTACCATTGACCCGCACACGCATAGTCGCCCCCTTTTTATAAAGTCTGGCCCAAGACATGATTTCATTCCCAAAACCCTTTCCAATGCATGAACTGCCCCAAAGCTCCTCTTTCTACAATATCATGTGCAGTAGCCCCAATCCAAAGCTAAAATCCTCCCCCCCACCCAACACCCGTCGGCTTTCTATGAAGCCACGAATCATCCCCTGGTCTTCAAACATGGACCTACCTGGTTTTTCCCGTATTGTCCCATATCTATAACTTTTTCCATCACATTTTTCAGTCTATTCCCCAGTATTCTCGCGTATTCACTTGTATCTCCACACATAAGTGAATTGGCCCTATTAATCCAGAGCTGTTGATCGGCATCCCCATTTCGGCACCAAGGACCACAACTGCCTTCAGTTGCAATTCTCCCATAACCCCATTAGTCTTTAAGATGTAAACAACCATACCAAAAACGCTATCATCAGACCCAGTTTGTCACATCGAAACTCACTCGGGAGCCATCAATGCCAGGTGCTTTACCTCAAGCTCGCCCAGCCAGAGCCACCAGCCTATTTCACACTCAGAAAATAGGCCTTTCCACTGTTTTCTGTTCATACCATCCTAACCACACTTCATGTTATTACGATTTTCCCTTAGTGCCTATATTATTTATTCCAATGCTTGCAATGTAGGTCTCTCTTGTAAAACCACGCATCTATATACCCACTTATGCCCTTCTGTCATCACCCACTTGGCCCTCGTGATACACCTTCTCTCTTGCGGCACTGTTAACCCCCTCATTTCCGTAGCTGCTCTTCATTGCCTCTGTTCCTAAAACATCTCACATGCAGAAGGTTAGAACAGTCTTGATGTAGCACTGACCTTTTCTTGGGTTATCCTGGGTGGATAACCCCTCGGGGTTAAAATCCGAACGAATTCTTATCCTTATCCTTATCTTATCCGGTAGAGAACCTCCTTCCAAACCTCCCACCACCCGAGAACCACTCAAAACCAATCTTATGCAAGTCCTTTATACGTTTCTTTAAAATCTCAATTTCCTCTACAGGGTAATTGGGCCACAATCACACAATAACTATCATGTAAACTGTCACTTCAAATACCCCTGAAGCCCGTACTAAACATTTGATTTATTTCCCACCCTCGTCTGAACATGAAATCCCGGATATGTGTTTTAGCCACATATCACACTACCGAACTAAGTCCACCATGTCACAGAGGCGCCTCCGCCACAAACCTCCCACAAAGTCGCAAAAGATAGTCTGCTCTCATCCCTTTCAACAATTTAACATTCAATTTCAATAAGTACGATCCTTCTAGTAATTCCTCCCACTTACGTCCACGAGAACCCTTAGGCTCGGAAACACACATTCATGATACGCACGCTTCTTACTGCGACGGTGGCGCGGTACATACACTCTATGCTCAAGTCGCGCTACATAACACGTATGTCAAATGTATATTCAACCTCACCCCCCCACCAGTCCATTCAATCCCGCTCCCAGTCAATAAAATCCTCCAACACCCCAGAAAAATGTCCACTTCTGGGGTTTACAACATCCCTACGCCGGATCACACAGTTCCAATCCCCTCCTATGAGCGCACTTCAGGGCGTGACAGCAACAAGTAAATTAATACCCCTTCACAATGTAGTTTTACAAGCCCATCCATTCTCTGCCGGACCGTACACCAGACGAAGGCAACCTTACCCTGCCCATAGACTTCCCCCTTATTAACCTCCCCTCCCCACCCTCACATGCCTCACAACAAACAGGCTGTCTCCCTGTTCATGATGCAACGCACCTTTCAGCCATATAGCATTCTCACATAAACATCATTACCGTTATCCACAACTCACTCCTAATTTATGGACCGTGTACCTGTACGAACCATCAACATTATGTACACATAATATTTTGGAACCATACCGCTTTCGCACACTCCTCACAACCATAATATTTATTGTCTCAAGCCACTTAAAATGGTCAGTTGGGTTTTCCTTTCGATACTAAATCGTTTCTCACCGAATCTTTGTTTCACCTTTTTCCAACCCCCTCTCCCTTTTGAAGCACTCTTGACCATCCCTGAGGCTTTAGGTCAATGGTCCCTCTCTGTGCCAATACCTCCAGGGTTTTTTTTTTTTATTTTTTATTTCCGCGCGCAGGATGCTGGGCTGCGTCAACATTCCTCCGAGTCTGAAAGCGCTACAGAGCGCTTTTGCGTTAACACTTTCTACTGCATGTCTTTATCCGCAGAGCAGTCCTGGTGGAGTTCTGCCTCCACCGTATGTTTCAAGAAGGCGTCAGGGACGCCGACTAAGTTGCTCTTTCGTGTAGTGTCACCTTCGCTGCAGGTACCAGGTTTAGGGACGGGTCATGTAGGAAGGATTCCATGCTTTTCTGTAACTAATCATTCAGCACGGAGTGCAATGGATTCCCTCTATGTTTTCATCCCCCCCATCTCGTTGTTATGCATTTTCTTGCAGAGCCGGGCCTTCTTACTGGTTTCGCTGCAAAGTAAGGCGACACTTCCTAGGAGTGTGCGGGCACACTGCTGACTCCGTAGACTCTCAACCTCTTCACGCCAAGACAATCCTGATTGTATCTCGGCACCACGAGGCACTTCTTGCACAGCTTCTCCTCAACATCCATGCTTTGTTGTCCAACCTTGGCACCTCATCGTCGTTCACACTCGTACTCGCCATATGATATATGCACTGCAAACACTGCAAGTGCGGCATTGCTCCTGCATTATGAACAACCATTACCTGAGTTCTGAAGTTCTTGCATGATCAGTAGAAGGGGATTGGATGCCGTATGTCTTCTTAATGAAAAACGTATCTTCTGGTATTCCTGCATATGGGCCGTCAGATCCAACTCCCTGACTGTTGCCATGTGTATGGTGCCAAAAAATTACCCAGTGCGGCCTCTGAATGTCATACAGACACATCAGCCTCAAAGGGACATTTCTGACCATTATCCATGTGTAATAGTGGGTGACGTCATGTAGCTTGACTGGACACTGCTGGGTTAACACAAGAAGTAACCTCCATGGAACTTGTCGACCACGCCTCTCGTAAACGCGGCCTAGCAGAATTCACAACGATCCGTGATACACCATGCACTGCAACACCGGCACAAGTCTTCGTTGGCAATTACATAGGTATCACAATATTATCGCGGCAATAGTAGCGCCGTTTGACGGTTCCAAGCCGGCCCACGGAGTCAATTCAATACACGTATTGACGCAGCGCTGGGTCGCCATGTTGTGAAATCGAAACTGCTACCAATCAACTATCAGGGCACCAAAGGACGCAGTTAGTAGCACAGTTTCTATCTCTTTTCAAATGGCTGAGAGACGAATGACAGAGGGAATTAGGGGAGACACAGAGGGGTCGCCTTCCTGGGGAGGGTGAGAGTGAGGTGTATGTGGATATAGAAGGTGATAGTATGTGTGGCATAAGTGTATGTGAATTTGTTGTTGGGACCTAAGTGGAACAGAAAGAAAAGTATGATGAATATCAAGTATGTGTTTTATATATTTTATTTAAAAACTTCATTAGAAAGGTGGAAATAAGATTAAAAAGGTACGCAATATAGATGGGTAAATAACAAATCCACAATTGACCCGTGACACAAGAATAAGATGATAGCGTCTCCTGACAATTAGGGGGGGTGTCACCCGGTCTCTCCCTCAAAATACTACACAAGTGTAAAACGTTTGAGATGAAAGAGTGCTAAGGGCGTGAGGTAGTCTTCTTGGGCTCATATTTTTATATTTTTTATCTTTTTTCATTTTGCACATCCTTTTATCTAAAAATGATATACCTGAGAACAGGCTTTTACACTTTTGTTCACAATTGTCTCATCCACTCCCACCCCACAAAAAATATAACCAATAGAATCAACAATTTTTTATATTATATATTTTATTTAACGTTACAATGCAGGTGGAAATTATATTAAAAAGTAACAACATGAATTAAATCTCAAATTCCCAATTTACCATTACAGAAAAAGATCACACAGAAATAAGTGTTTGCCACCTGTTACCACACAATTATACACCAAGTTTTATACCAAACTATACCTTGAAGGCTTAAATTTTATCAACAACTTTCAACCCCCCCCACCTCCGCAAAAATATAAACAACACAAACCTGATGCATCTTAACCTTAAAATTAAAGGATACATTAAGTAATTACACTATCATGTGTGATTCTTTAACACCATAGCACCAAATATTAATAACAATAGACAATGGATCAGAGCCTTTACCTTAAACACTAATGACACCTCAAACCTGGTGTAAAGAGTATACACTACAAAATTATTAATTTTCTAAGAAGGGTTGCCACAACTATGATATGTCAACTCCCAAAGGAAACTTATAACATTTGATGCAAGTATCTTAGCATGTAACCCTATTCATTCAACATAAAGTATATAATAATAAATTGTATTATGAATAAACATCACGAATAAAAGGTCTAAAGATTAAAACATTGTTCATGTAGCGGCTAACAGGGCAAAAAAAAATTCCAACATACTTCCACAACACAGATAAAAAAAAAACTTATTGTTGACAAATTGCACCTAAACAAACTCACCTCTTATGACTTAAGGATGCTACGTTTACATAGATAAGACTAATAATAAATCTAATTTGAATTGATCACAGTGATATCGTCCTAAACATATAGGGGAAAGAGTAATTCACATTTACAATAGTCACAGTCCACATGTATGTAGTCTCATCTTTTACATCAATAATATGCTTATTATCATTCCACATTATTACTAAACACCATGGACAAGCAACTGGGGTCCATCATTCCAAACAAAATATACTGCCTACTCCTTACTCGCACAGTGATGAGGCAAGACCTTCCCCCCCCTTTTATACCTTTCTCATCATTACTACTACCTTGACGGGACTGAATACTATAGGATAGTGTATAATCAGCCAAGACAAACAAGGTCATGGCCAGCTCCACAGGCAGCTTGCACCCATAGGTCCATAATTATTCACTCACACATCATTCCAACACCGACAAACATTTGTTGTCATCCATACAACCAGGGAGGCGACTCCCTGTTTCACCCATGAACTTCCCTACCCCCAGGCCAACACTCTCCAGTCTATTCACTCCCCTCCCTCGTACATTACAGTCTAATAAAACCTGTAAGTAAGTTGCCTATATCCTCTGAAAATCCCTCTCCCACCTCCTCCCATAAATTTCCTTATTTCTACATATTTTTTTATAGAACGTTACTGCTAACATCCTCCTCTTCACCTCACAAACCCCGTTTCCCGAAATCCCACAATATATAAATATTTTTAAATCTACCATAATATACCCCACAGCTCTGATGACACTTTCATCCCAACCCCCCACGTCGAGACTTAATGCTCTCAATACAGAAATTCCTTGACCTCCTATCCTATATATCACCCTATTTAACCACCCTTGACACTCCCAGTCCCCGTCACAAAAATATACTACATTAAACGCCGACTCCTCCCCACTACATATCCCGCACACCCCTCCCCCGTCAACCACTCGTCTATCCCATAGAACCACACCAGACGGTAAAATGCCGTGCAGAAAACTATACATTACATCCCGAACACGAGGTTGCAACCTCATATACTCAACCTTCCATATACTTCCCCATGCATACATGGGGAAAAAATTTCCCCCTACAGGCGCTACAACTCTCCCCACTAACAATCACACAACCTACCTATTTTGACCTTTGCCGGCTCTCGATCCCACGCCATAGCCCTCTAAACAGTTTCACACTCATGCAACTCAACTCCTGTATACATCCGTTGCAATCTGTTGTCGATCCTGGCCAACCCCACCTTCTTCATCACCTCCCTTTTAAATGAAGACAATTTGACCTCGCTTTAAGGTCCAGCAATCCCAGCCCACCCTCGACTTACAGGGGTAACATTACCCAAGTCCCCTTTTATGCCAATCACAGCTCGAACCCCACCAAAGAATTTAAAAAACCTCCTACGTATGTTCGTGTATTGCTGGCCCAATTAATGGGAACACGCTGCCACCCTGCCATACTTGCTATAACCCCCCCCCCCAGTAGATGTAATAACAATGGCACACTGCACAAGGGTCAAATTGATAGGTCGCAATGCACCCAAGCGTCCCTGATCCTGTCTACCATCCTAATCGAGTTTCCATGCGTTGCCACTGTTAGATGTTCCGCATAGATAAGACCACAAATTTTTAAGGAATTCACCTGCTTCCTCATGACTGCACTACCCCACTCAACCCTTCCCACCCAAGCTCCTAACCCCGTTACCATGGATTTGTCTGAATTCACCCTCACACCAGTTGCCCCTGTGAACATTTGTACTACCCCATCTAATGTGTCCATTGACATCCCCTCCCTAATCAGAACAGTAGTATCATCTACATACCCTATTAAAACTGGCCAAACCCTCACAACCCCACTCCCTGGTCCCTCTACGCAACACATACACTGCTCCACCAATCTATAAAAGGGATCCTGTACACATGCAAACAGTAATTGTGACATAGGACACCCCTGCCTAAGTCCCCTACCCATTACAATCTTCCCACCCAATCTACCATTAATCTGTACCCTCGCCATTGCACCTCGATACAACGCCTCAACCCAACCCACTATTTCTTCCCCAAACCCCTGTCCCCTGAGGATGGCTCTCAGTCCTTTCCGATCCACTCTATCGTATGCCCCTTGCCAATCGAGTGCCACCAAACCTCCCCCTCCCCCCTTTTGTCTCCACGAAATCCCTTAGTAACCCATGCCCCTCCACCATAGACCTCCCTGGCAAACCAAACTGAGTTTTCGATACTACCCGCCCCACCACACACTTAAACCAATTCCCCAAAACCTTGGAAAACAACTTGTAATCTGCGCATAACAATGAGATCGCCCGGTAATCCCGAAGCGTATGCTGCCCCTTACCCTTCGGTACCAAGACAACGACAGCCGTTGCCTGCTTCTCTCCCAGCTCACCTCTTCCTTCATGCAATTTAATAAACTAACCAAAAAATGCCTCATTAGCTCCCAATGGTGCTGGTAAAACTCTGCCGGGAGTCCATCAATTCCCGGTGCTTTGCCCTTTCGCATTCCACTTAAAGCCCTCCAAATTTCCCCCTCAATTATTTCCCCACCCAGTGCTTCCCTATCACTGTTACGCAACTGACATACCACACTCCCACACACCTGTTCTAAAACCCCATCCTCTACCCCTTCTCTTTGCCAGTACTTTTCATACCACTTATCCACAAATGCCCCCACTCCTTCTGTAGCTTGTATGACCTGCCCCTCCCTGTACCCCACTATCGACTCATGAACCTCCAACCGTGGAATAGCCATTGCCTGCTGTCTTTGTTTTTGCCTACACAATACGCAGGATGAAGGTCTATCTCCCCATAACACCTCTTCCACCCCCGCCTGTACCCGCACACTTGGAACCTCTCATCCTGTACCTCACGCAGCCTCCCTTTAATTGCCATAATATCATCCATAGGATAAGTGCGCCACTGCCCCCCTCGCATAACAACCCCGTAACCTATCCTCCAAATAGTTGGCAAGCCCATATTTTAAAGAATTGGTACGTTTCCCTTCTCTTACGTAATATTGCTTAATCCGTTCTTTAGCCGCACCATCCCACCACATCACAATGTCCTCTACCCCATTTACCTCTGCACTTAACCTCTCCCACAGCATTGCAAATCCCTCTATCCCCTCCTCATTGCCTAATAAACTTGTATTTAACTTCCAATATCCCCTAGATATACCTGCTAGTGACTCCCACCCCACCTCTGCTACTACCGCCCGATGATCCAAATAAGCTACTTCTATTGTACGGAAAAATGTCAACCAAACCCCTTGAGATATATACAGCCTATCCAACCTAGCCGTGTAACCCCTTCTTACAAAAGTGTACTTTACCTCCCACGTCCCTCCTCCAACCGCATCCCGCAACTGAATATCCCTCAAGAGATCTCACAAGGGCTGCCGACACATGCCCCGCCCCTTTTGGTTTCACGTCAGCCCTCCTAATAACGCAGTTCCAGTCCCCACCAACGATGGCCACTGCAGGTAAACTACGAAAGAAGAAAACTAGTTCTTCACATACAAAATCCCTTTTTACTCTCACATCATTTTCTGCTGGCGCATACACACAAACAAAGGTACCCTCTGCCCCATCCACCACCCGTCCACGCGCAACACTCTCCCCCCTCCCCCCTCACTTCTTAGCAACACAAACGGGCTCGCCTCCCTGATCATGATACCCACACCACCTTTCAGAAGTACAGATGGCAGAGTCACCACCTTAAACCCTGCTACTTCCAGCGCTTTCCCCTCCTTGAAATTGTGCTTCTGAAGAAACACTACATCTACTCTATATTTTTCCATTCTTCCCAGGTCCACCTGCACCTGGGTTTCTACAAGTCTTCACATCACCTTCCCTCCCATCCCCTTTCTTCCGGTGCCTCTTGTCTTGGCTACCACGACGAAATTTGTCCACCCTCCCAGTTCTCTGCGCCAGCGTCAGGACATCATCAGTCTGATGCCGCCGCTCTCTTCCTCGTGAGAACCACGTCCTCCATCTTATCGTTGAAGGAGGCTGCACGATGGACCTCAACCTCCACCGTGCTTCGTCCCCAAAACACGGCGACGTTTCTCCCACACCGTTCGCCACGTCTTCCCTGCTATGTATTTGTATGTCACATTCCTCCACTGTCAACTCGGTGTTTCGCACCCCTGCAGGTTCATCCTCCACCCCTACAGGTGGTGACAAAGTTCTCAACACCTCCACAAGCTCTTCCTTAATCGCCTTTACCTCCTCCTGCACACACACTTCTGCACTCGGCTCCTTCAAAATATCGGTCTCTGGTGGGACACAGCTTTCCTCACACACGCCAGGCTTCTCGTGGGTCTCCACCTCCTCACTCTACAATCGCCCACGCTTATGCTTGTGCGTGGGGCTCGTAGCAACAGCGTCTACATTAATAACAGGTGCTGCACTAGTTTGTGCAGGCACCCGCCGCTGCTTCACACACACAGCTGCCAAATGATCGTACCCTCCACATAACCTGCACATACGTCTCTGTCCAGTGTATGATACAAAAACCTGCGTTCTAAAGTCCTCCAGCACGACATAAGATGGGATGGCATGTCTTAGGGTCATCTTCAGGGTAAATGTCCCCTCTAGACGGCCCATATAAGCACCTGCCGCCCACTTGCCTTGCTGTGCCAGATGTACAGTTCCATATCCCTCAAAAACACGTCGTATGTCAGCCTCATCTGCCTCGAATGGTACTTTTTTTTTTTTTTATTTAAAACAGTGAGATACGCAATGATAAATGTATATTAAAAACACACAAAAGAAAGCAGTTAATTTTACAGTAATCTCGATACCGAACAATATAATGGTAATACACCTTACACACAAACAAAGTATTGACAAAGGTTTTATACTCAGACACAACACATTATACATTATTAAAGAACATGTCTAACTATGTTGTATATACAAATGGCAACACACATGGGTAAGTATATAGACTGTATAATAAATCATTATGTTAAAAAACCAACACACACAATAACACACACACACAAGCACACTCATACACACCAACATAGACATAGGTATTAATGAATCGACGACGTAAACATCCAAATATAACAAATACGATGTGTTATTTTACATCTCAACAAATAATGTAATCAATTACATGTAATATCATATATTACATGTAATTGGAAAACACATCTATACAAACACCAATGATTGGTATACAAGAATAAAAAAGGCAAAACTCTTAAGTTTTGCATTTTAAAAAAATTTTCATTTTATTAATGACATCATCACAGGGGAGAATACAACAACATTCAAAAACAAAAGACATTTAACCAACTAAACGCAGCTGACCACCCTTTAAATTACCCATGAAAAAACACCCAAATTACCCAAAATCCTTTAACTCAAATGCCATAGCAGGGAAAAATCTTTCTCCCATCCCCCCTATATCCCAATGATTTCGACACTTAGTTCAAAGAATTTTCCCCGCTGAAACCCGGATTCTCTATTACCTTAAAGCCTATACCCCATGCACATAAAAAAAATGGCTACGACTACGACACTGACGTTGTACACAGATTCAACCCCACCCCACAAAAAACTCACGCCCAATACCGAAAACCCCTCCCACCATCCATTCGAAAACCCCGCTTAACCAGCAGTACTTCCCAAAATCTTCACAGAAATACAAAACATGAAACGCTTTTCGTCCCCCCCGACGTTGATCAACCCGGCCCTCCTCACACCCCGATTGACAACACCCCCTTTGGGAAGCAAATCCCGTAAAAAATTTTAAAAAACCATTTTTGCGTACTCGAGGAAGGAGAGAAAAGATAACCCTTCCCTACATCACAACGTGTACTGGGGAACTTTCCCTGACTTCCCCCTAATTTCACCCTCCCGACTTTTCCCCAAAGAACTCAATTAAACCCCCGCGCGTTGCATGACGTACAACGCGATGTATCGCAATGATTAATCTCCCCATCCCCCCCGGCTGTGCAGGTCACGATACATTTTTTTTTAAAACCAAACCCCCTGTCACCCATCGGAAAAACGAGTTTCAATAAAAAAAGACTCGTCTCTTAAAGGAACAACAAACCCTCCCTTGACGCTTTGGTGTCTCTACCCCGCCTTGAGCCATCGCCCCCGACCCCAAAAAATCTAAAATTTTAAAAGATTTTTGAGATCCCCCGTATTGGGGATACGTGCAGCAATGTGCCAAACTTCTATAAAGAAAACAAAATTACACCCCCCTCGGTAGGGAAAATGTCGGGGCCTGAGACTACTTATACCCCTCAAAAACATTTACCCCCCTCCCCCCGAATTAAACCCCTTTTATCACCTCCTCATTATGTTCCCCAATAGGTTTAAACACAGTAACCCCGTCCACTTTTCTAACCTAGCTCCTCTCCCCGCCCAATCCCCCCAAATTTCTAACTTTGGTTTTTGTTTGTTAACTCGCTTTCCCCTGTGCCTTACCAAATACATCTACAAGTTTTCCCAAAAACTCAATTGTTTTCCCCTCGACGTAAAGGAAAAGTTGTCATCTATAACCTACAGGGGAACGATCACACCTGAACGCCCCCACGAATCTAATCCCCCGCCCCCAAAATGTCCAATAAAAAGGGCCTGATGCAAGCAAAGAGCATTTTAACTAGGGCATCCCCGTCGAAAGCCTCTATTAATTTGCAAAGTCTTAACTTCCCTTTAAATTTTTACTTGAAACCCGCCCATTAACAAAGGCGGCCCCCAAAGATACTCATTACCAAACCCCGCCATCTATAAACTTCCACAGCACATCCCCTTTTTACACTATCAAAAAATTTCCCGCTAAAAACCAAAAAACCAACCCCCCCCTCGTTCCGCATTCTCGAAAACTCCCTGTATTTTCCCTGACATCATACATTTCCCACCGGAGGCAAAACTGACCCTTTGTATTACCTTGTCAAAAAAACTTTTTAATCCATTATTTAAAATTTTTGCATATAATTATAACCTACAAATTTGATATGGCGGTAATCCCAAGTGATACGGGGATGTCACTTTTTTAAATAACATCAAAACGCCATACCTGAGACAAACTTAAACGTCCCCCCCCCTTTATGCATTTAGAAAAAATAAGAGAAAAGTCCCTATGACCTCCCCAAGTTGAATATAAAATTACAAAAGGGAAGCCCTCAATACCTGGCGCCTTGCCCTTTCCATTCCCCGCAAAACCCCCTACACCCCAGTTCGTTATGGCCCAAGAGAAAGCGATCATTTTATTCAAATCAATGTACATTCCGGCCCCCAATTCCCCTATTTCATCCCCCTTACATCTTATTTGCTTTGAGATTATACCATTTATCAAAATTATTATTCCCCAATTGTTTTTACAACCTGCCCCCACTTACCCTTTAACCCATCCGCACCCCCAAACTACGATTCGGGCGCCTTCCTCCTTTTTTGGGCGACTCGTAAGACCAAGGACGGTTTCACCCCCACACGCCTCCCCATCCATCGAAAACGGCCCCCTCAAAAACCCATTTTTCAGCACCTGGTGTTTCCTTTTGATTGTCAACCCTTCCCCTGGTAAATTCCAGAACTTCTCCTTGCACATGACAGTGCGTAAAGAAAACCCCCAGGTACCTCAAAAATCCTACTCCCCAACGGAGGGCCCCTTACCCCCAGTACAAAAAATCCTTTAAATTTGAGGGTTCTAAACCCGTCCCCTTGGGCACTAAAAACCTACCCCCAAGGGGGTCTACCCCAAAGACTATAAGGGGGTGAAAAGTTTTTCTTTGCATTTGAATAAACATATTTAATTAAATATCCTTTAAATGGTGGGAAACCCTTCCAGTCGAGCCTACAGAAACCGCGATGGAAGAAACACACATCAACACACCATTTTAGTTACAAACCCGCTGAGACACAAAACCCCTGGTAACGGCGCATGCCTTATGCCAAAAGTTTTTCCAACCCCAAAGTCCTGCCCCACTTATCCCCAAACCCCAACCCCAGACAAAAAATCACCCAAAATAACAAACAATAACCCCCCCCCTGGTTTACGTCTTTACGGCGCACCACACGTTCCAGTCGCCCCCAACCACTTTTATTCGGGGGAACTCAAATAGTAAAAAGACCATTAACAAAAGTTTTTTAAATATTAACATCTGTTCACCCCGGCCCATATACTCCTACAAACCAACCCCCTTAAGTCCCCCACTCACCTATGACCTCCCACCACCCCCCCCCCTTTTCCCCCAATTTTCATCACGAAGGGGCGGGTCGCTTTATAAACCGCCAACCCCTTTAAAAAGACTCGAGTGAGCCATAAACAAAACCATCTACCCAAAACAATTTCCCCAACTTTATGGTTATGTTTTCCCCCAAAACATCGCTACGCAAAGCGATACCCCTTTGAAACCCGCCCTTGCTTTTTGTTTTTTTTCCCATTAAATTTATGGGTTTTACACCTAAATTTCTAACGGTTGCTTTCCTCGGGGGACCACCACCCCCTTTTTTTCCCTGTACTTGATAACCCCAAAGGCGCCACCTTTACCTGACATTCCTGTTATTTTATTTCGTCCTAACCAGCGACGCCCCACCGTGACTTCCGCCCACGTCTTTTTCCCCAGAACGCTGTCCGGGGGGTCAAGACATCGCGATCGGGGGGGTAGCCGACCTTCTAGAAACAGCATCCTCATTTTATAAACCCTTTGTAATGTTCTCCTTGTGAACTTCTACCGCAACAGTATAACTCTCGGACCTTCACCTCACTTACTTTAATAACTGATCGCATCCTTAACTGTTTTCTCTCGTCATCTAACATCCAACGCAGGCACACCGGCACGAACAAACTCCTGCGAACAAAAAGGTCGCTCTTTACGATACAATGTTAGCTTCCATTCAGCACCCTTTTGCTTGGGGTCTCTCACTCCACCATTTTCTACCACATCATGGTTGACCGCCCAGTAGAGCACGCGGGAAAGACCCCACAGCATGGCCCGATCCACCTATCACTCCACATTTAGGCTGGTAGGGTCCTCGACTACTTCACGCCAAAACCGACGAGGCCTCACCACCGGGACGACGACCACGTCCGAGGGGGCTGTGTTTAAATGCTTTGTGCAGAAAAGTGACCAATGCGCCCAAACAAAATTTTGGGGGTACGGAACCCTCTGGGTTTTGACGAAGTAATTGTTGGCGCAGGGACTTTTCAACGTAAAAGACCCTTCTTTTAAACCACAAATGGCCATCAACCACCGACCCATAGTAACCTGGGATCCCCTTAGTTTTAAAGGCGTCCTATGTCAACTTCGTTACCCAAAAGGCCGTTTCCACAGACCCACGTATAGTTTGGAAACGGGGGAAAACTTAACTGGATCTGGGGTGTTTGCTTGCTAACATCCTGATACTGTTAAAAACTGCTCGTAGTCTTGTACAAAAAAACTTGACAAAATCCGGGATATCCTTTTAACAACCCACACAGGGATAACGCTGGATGCCATAAAAATTTGGGGATATCATGGGCCCCCCCAACACAGTAACGATCGCTGGGATTGTGCCCTTTATGAGTCAATACACACTATTAACTCTTTTCCCTCGCCATTGTTGTTGGTCGTCGCAAAGCTCCACCACCAGTGTCGGGACTGAGGAGAACACTGACGACCCCACACAGTTCTGACAGAATCTTTGCTCTCACATCATTTTCTGCGGGTGCATACCACAAACAAAAGAACCCCTGCCCCACCACCACCCGTCCAAGCGCAACACTCTCCCCCCTTCCCCTCACTTCTAGCAACACAAAAGGGGGTCGCCCCCTGATCAATACCCCACCACCTTTCAGACGTACAATGGCGATCACCCCTGAAACCCCCCACTCCACACTTTTCCCCCCTTTAAATTGTGCTCCTGAAGAAACACTACATCTATCTATATTTGAGCAAAATTCAAAAACCCTTCCCTTTTTATGCCTGACAAGTCCTTCCATTCACACAACACCTAGCCTCTTTTTTCCATTCTTCCCGGTAAAATGCACCGGTTTCTACAAGTCTTCACATCACCTTCCCTCCCATCCCCTTTCTTTTTGGTCCTCTTTTCTTTTCTACCACGACGAAATTCACCCCCCCCCAGGTTCTGCGCGGCGTCAGACATCACAGAGTCTGTACCCCCGCTCTCTTCTTTGTGGAACCACGCCTCCATGTTATCGCGAAGGAGGCCGCACGATGGACCTCAACCCCCACCGTGCTTTTCCCCCCCAAAAAACGGCACGTTTCTCCCACACCCTCGCCACGTCTTCCCTGCTAGTTTTTGTATGTCACATTCCTCCACTGTACTCGGGGGTTTCGCACCCCGCGGGTTTATCCTCCACCCTACAGGCGGGACAAGTCCTCAACCCCCCCCACAACTCTTCCTCAAACCCTTTTACCTCCTCCTGCACACACACTTCTTTTCTCGGGTCCTTCAAAATATCGGGCTCTGGTGGGACACAGCTTTCCTCACACACGCCAGGCTTCTCGTGGGTCTCCACCTCCTCACTCTACAATCGCCCACGCTCATACTTGTGCGTGGGGCTCGTAGCAACAGCGTCTACATTAATAACAGGTGCTGCACTAGTTTGTGCAGGCACCCGCCGCTGCTTCACACACACAGCCGCCAAATGATCGTACCCTCCACATAACCTGCACATACGTCTCTGTCCAGTGTATGATACAAAAACCTGCATTCTAAAGTCCTCCAGCACGACATAAGATGGGATGGCATGTCTTAGGGTCATCTTCAGGGTAAATGTCCCTTCTAGACGGCTCATATAAGCACCTGCCGCCCACTTGCCTTGCTGTGCCAGATGTACAGTTCCATATGCCTCAAAAACACGTCGTATGTCAGCCTCATCGCACCTTCACATCTGGAGTAGCATCAAGACTCACGTCTTGAAATCTATGCACCAATGACTCGTACACAGATGTGGAATTCAGTTTTACGAAGATCCTATATGCTCCATTCAGGGCGACACCATAAACTTCATCGTCCTGGATCCCATACGTCTCCCTGATGATGGTCGGGAGTAACACCTGCACTGAAGTGGGTGAAATTGCCCCATGAAGCAGTTCAATACCGATGGTATTTACGCGCCTCCTCACACTCAGCGCCATATTGGTACTTTTTTTTTTTTATTTAAAACATTACAATACAAGGTGGAAATTATATTAAAAGGTACACAAATGAGGTAAATCACAAATTCCCAATTCACCCTTACAAAAATGATTACAACAGACAAAAGTGTTCTGACACCCTAATACCACACACCATATACACCCAGTTATACCAGAGTTATATACCTGTGAAGGCTGAAACTTTTGACACAATTTCACCCCCCCCCTCCCGCCAAATATAACCATCACCAACCTGATTGCATCTTAACTTAACATTAAAGGATACATAGGAATTACACTATCATGAGTGATGCAGTAACATCTTAGACACAAAAATATTAATAACAGTTAAATGGGATACATGTCTTTACTTAACACAATGACACCTCAACCTGGTGAAAGGAACCCCAAAAGTTTAATTTTCTAAGAAGGTTGCAACAATGAATGTCAACTCTCAAAGGCAACTTATGTGCATTTATCTTAGCATGTAAACACAGAAAAAACTAAACAATTTTTTGGGTGACAACTGCACCAAAAACAAAACCCAACTTTCATATAACTTAAGACGCTTGTACAAGATAACAAAAAAACAAAAGACAATAAAACCGAAACGAAAGTTTCCTATATCCATTTTAAAAACCCCTTCCCTACCCCCCCAAATTAATTTTCCCTTATTTCTACATCCCTTTTTTTTATAGAAATTTTAACCGAAAACACCCCCCTCTTCACCTCACTGCCTGTTTCCCCCCCCCAACCCCACACTATATATATAAAATTTCTGCCAAATTTGTACCCCACGTTTTGTCCTCTTCGCCCCCGGGTTGAGTGGACGTGCGCGGGGGGCACTCCCGATTCAGTTGTTTTCTGGGGCAGTTTACCTTTTTGGGAGCAATCAAAATGGGGGCCCAGACAGGGACGCGGGGTTTGAATACTGCCCTGTGGGGGAATTAGTACGGGGCCCTAACATTCAAAACCAGGGCAGGTGCAAATCCGTACGTTTAAATTCGTCGTAATGTTTTGGAAAACCCCAATAAGACTTTATGGGTGGCGTTAACGGATTTTACGAAAATTTTAAATAAAAATTTATAAATCGGGGTATTACCCCAACCCCATAGTTTACAAGTACCACGAAAAGGGGATACCCGGGTGAATGCAGCAGTGGGGGTATGTCTACAGATGAAACCAGCTATGTAAACATAATTAAAGGGTCAGGAATGTGCCCTTTGAAGCAAACAGAGGGGAATGGGGTTTGGGGTTTTTTTCCCCCCCGTTATGGCAAAAAATTCCCATGTGGGGGTAGGGAGTGTGGAAGGGGGGGCTTATGGGGGAATTTGCCCGAGGGCCCCTTCAACTGAAAAAAGACAAAAAACGGAAATATCAGTTCCCTCGTATTTTTTACGGGAAGATTTTCCGAACGAAAGGTTACGTAAATATCAGGACAGAGGCGCCCTTGTGGGCTGTGGGGATCATTTGACCATATAAAGCCCAATCCCAAAAGGGAAAACCCCGGACGGAGGGAACAGATCCAACACCGGGGATCAGCATTTGGGGTCCTGTGGTGCGGGAGACAGATGGGGGCCCAAAAGGCGGGCTCGGGCATTGGGATTAGGAAGTGGATAAAGCAAAAGGGGGAGAGGGACTAAAGTGCAATGTTTACCTGGGGGGACGGGGGCCCCTGAGCAAAACGACGACGACAAACCCAATGAGGTGAGCCTGTAATGCAACAAAAGGGAATTTTGGGAAATAGGTTTTGAATACCTTCCTGATGAGGTGGGGGGGGTTCTAAGGTGGGGCAGCGTGGACGCTCATTGGAGGACACACGGGGTCTCATCGGGACGGGGGAAAGACCTTTGTGCAATGGGGGGAAAAAAGGCACACGGTAGGGGCTGAGGGCAAAAGAGTTAAAGGAAAGGGGGTTACATGTGGAGAGGGAAAGGTTCCCCGCAAGAGAACACTGGGACGTCTGAATAGGGAGACGTTTTTAAACGCCAGGGAAAAAGACCGGGAAAACGCTTGGAACCCGGGTTGGTTTCCCCCGGGAGAGTGGGTGAGCGGGTACTAAAGTCCCTGAAAGGTTCAAAGGATAAGGGGGGTTGGGGGACTGGACAGACAAGGTGCAAACGGATCAATTCAGCACCGGGTTCACCCCGGGGTTGGCCAAATTTCCAAAGGGCGGGGGGGCCCAAAAGCCCCCTTTTACTGCCCATAATTCGGGTTTGTAACGATCAATGTTAATGGCCTGGGGGGCCCGGTTTAAAAAGGGAAAATGGGGGAATGGTTTTTTAAAAAAGATTTAATTAATATATTTTTTCATTCAGGAGCAAAATTTAATAAGTTTTTTTGAGTTGCCTTTGAAAGGATATAATTTGAAAGTGAGGGGCTCGTTGGGGTTTAAAAAGGTGGGGTTGCTGTGGCTGAAAAGGGAAACCAGTCCTTTGCGAAAATTTTGGGGGGGGAGGAGGGGGGAGGGCCCGGTGGGGGTGGAGGGGGGGGGGGGTTTAAAAAAGGGAGGGTTTTTTTATAAAGTGAAATCCCGGCAGATGGAAAACGCACGACCCAAGGGAAACTTTGTGGGGGTTTTTTTTTGATGCAAATTTAAAGGGGGTTTTAGTTTTAGTCACTGTCATGGGGGGAGTTTTGGAATTGTTTTATTAGGGGGGATGGGGGAACCGAGGGGGCGGGGTTAGGGTTGGGCCCTTGTTACGTAATTTTTGGGGGGAGACGGGGGGGTTTTGGATGTTGGGGGGGGGGGTTTTTGCGGGTTAAATAAAATTTTTTGTCAAAACGGGATTACTGCAAGATTAGATAGGATCAATGCAACGGAAGCTTTTACTGTTTTTGGGAGTAAAGGATTTTTGGGCTGGGGGGTTTTTCTGATCATGGGGCAGTAAACCAGATTTTGATGGGAAGGTAGGGTTTGGGGAATACAATCATTTTTTGGTTAAAATTAAAGATTTGGGAGGGGGTGAGGGGGTATTTGGGGTTTTTTGGGGAATGGGGGAAAAACTTTTTGGATTCAAGAGGGGGTAATCGTGTGTCTTAGAATGGGGGGAAAAGGCATGCTAACCCGGGAATTGCATTTTCTAAAGGGGAAGGGGGGGAAAAGGCAGGGGTGGGGGTGGGGGGTTGCAAAATTTTTTTGAATATAGCAAAAATGGGTTTATGGAAGGGGGGGGGAGAGCGCGGCATATGGAAACATGGTGAAAACTAAAGGACAGGTTGGAAGAGTTACATAATGGTAGATTTTGATCCCAGAAACGTGTAAGGCGGGAATGGGGGCGGTGCTGGGGGTTTGAAAAACCCTTCGGAAGTGTTTTGCGGGGGGTTTTGGGGAAAGGGCAAAAGGGATTGGGGAAATTTTTTAAACTTGGGGGAAAGGGTGAGGATATGGGGTTATCACAAGGAAAAAGGAAACTGAAAAACTACAAAAGACATGAGAATTTATGTTTGATTTTTGGTTTTCCAAAAAAGTGGGGGGAAGGGGGGGAGGGCAAAGCTTTTGGAGGTGGGGGGGGGAAGGTTTGGGGTTCTTTGGGGAAAGAGGGGGGCAGGGGGGATGGGGGGTGAGATTAGCAGGGGGGAAGTTGGAGGCTGTGTTCAACATGAGTACTGGAAGGTGCCGGGGTTTAAAGGGGGTTTCAAATGATTTTTTATAGAATTCAAGGAGCACAAATTTAATTTCTGTCTGGGGAGGGGCATGAATTGTAAAGCAATGGGAGGGACAGTTAGGAAAGAAATCAAACGAACGGGTTTTAGTCCCAATTTTTAAAGCAAAAAGCAAAAGGGGAAAAGTAATTTAGTGATACAAGCAAAATTTTGGGTAATGTGTGGGCCCACTACAAGATTTTCCCGAAAAAACTGGGGAATAATGAAGAAGGGTTAGGGGGGGTTATTTATACGGGGGAGATGGGTTAAATTTCCCGGGGAGAAGGGATGAGAGATGGGGAAGGCCGCATTAGGGGTTTTTTTGGAGGGGTTTCAGCGGGGGGGGGGCTTTTGGGCATTGATTGGGAAAAGCATTAAATGGGTTAATAGAAACTTTCTGAGGGCTATTTTTTTCATTTTTTTCGGGTTTTTTTTTTCATGGGAAACGGTTTAGGTGGGGGATACAAAGTATTTATCTTTCAATGGGGAGATACAAATTAATGGGAGGTTGGGAAGGCCCCGTAAGGATGGAGAGGGGGTTTTAGAAGGGGGTCCCCTTTTCCCAAATATTTTTTGCGTTATCAGCCCTCCTTTTTTTGGGCTCATTGAGTGGGGGGGGATTTTAAAAGGGGAGAAAGGATGGGTGTATAAAATGGGTGGGGTTTTTTGGGTGATACCACTGTTTCATTGGGAAGTGGAGGGATTTTTGTACGGTTTGGGAAAATGGGGGGTTTAACTTTTTTGGGGGGGGCTCTGGCCCTGGCGGGTGAACGAGCAAAATCGTTTTTCGGGGTGGGGGCCTGGGGGGGGGGGTCTTGGGGGGGAATTTTTGGGGGGAAATAGGCTAGGCTAAAAATTTGGGAGTTATATACTTTACAGATGGGCCCAAGGCTAGGGAGGTGAATTCGGGGGGTGGTGGTGGGGAAGGGAGTAAAAAGGGTTTAAAGGGGTTTACGGCGGGGGGCGTCCCTTACAAAAGCGGGCGATAATTGGGAAATTTTATTTGTTTATATAAAGTATTGGGGTATGGCTGGGTGTATCCACTGCGGACTAAAAGACGGACATGAGAAACCCGGGGGAGGGCATTTCGTTATGTTTGGGGGTTTTGGGAGGGGCATGGGGTAATTTAAAGGGGGTGGGTTTATGCGAATATACGCATGGAGGAGTAGGCCTTTTACGTTAAGGGGCCCAGATAAAGGCTTTTTTAATGAAACAGAGGGTTTGTTAGGGAGGGGGGTAAAGAGGGGGTTTGAGTGGGGAAAATATTAAGGGTTTGGGGGGATTTGGGGGGAGCGGAAAAAAAATTAAAATTTAAGTATTTTAGGTATTGTATTGAATTTGGGAGGTGGAAAAACTTAGGGGGGGCGTTTTGGGGACGAAGAAACAAAAAAGGGCCGGGAAAACATACAGGGGGTATCGGTTTTTTCCCTTGTATGATTGGGGGGGATGATAAAGGAATGGAAATTTCGAAAGCTTAAAGGGGTTTAAGGGCCCAGAGTACGGAGTTTTATATAGGGTTTTAATGGGGTATAAACATCGAAAGCTGTTTTGGGGGGTTCAATGGGGTTGGGGAGGAAAAAGACCTTTGATCAAATGGGGGAGAAAAGGAAAACAGCTTTTTTATGCGGTTTATTTTTGGAAGAATTGAGGGGGATAAGGGGTGGGTTTAGCGAAGGTTTTTTTTTTAAGGGAAGGGAAGTGAGACCCTGGAGCCTTTAAAATTAGAAATACCCCGGGGGCCCCCAGAGGGAATGAAAAGGGCGTTTTTGTATGTAGTTTGGGGGATTTTCCTTTTATATTTTTCCCGGGAAAGAGGGGGCACGGAGGAGAAAAAAATTTTGGATTAGGGGAAAATTTCGGCGGCATATATAAAAACGGGTTTTCAGAAAAAAAACTTATTTACGGGGGGCAGTGGAGGACAAAGTTTTCCCGGGGACCTACTGCAAAAATTTCCGGGCAATGGGCCCCAACCCGTTGGCGAGCTGGTTTTAAGTAACGGGCTGGTTTCCTTTTTAAAACCCGGTTGACATTTTTTTTTTGGAGGGGGGAGTGAAAAGGTACAGGGCTTGAGAAGGAATTTTTAGGGCGGGAAGGTAGTACTGCGTGGTGCTGTGTTACCCTTAAGTTTTGTGTCAAAAATTTTGGGTTAGCCCAAGATTTTTTATAAAACAAAGGGCCTTGAATTAAAAGAGTTATAGAAGTCACTGTCCAGTTAGTTTTAACCAGTTTTTTGGGAAAGATAATTTTTCTGGTATGTATTCTCGCAGTTTTTTATTGAAAATTTTGAAAAAATTTTTTTCCTCAAAAGGGGGGGTTTTGGGAAAAATTTGTTTTTTTAAAAAAATTTGGGTTTTTCCCTAACTTTTTTTTAATGTTTTTTAAGTTTTCGTTGCCCGATGCAACTAAGCTGTAAACATCTTTTCAGTTTTTTGATGCTTTTTAAAGCTTTTTAATTTTGTGTTAAAGCTTATTTTGGGGGGTTGTAAACGTTTTCCCCGGATAATTACCAGGGCTTTGTTCTTAAGTTAAAATCTCATAATCAGTTTTCATTATATATAAAGTAAAAAAAATTTTTTTGAAACACTGCTGTGATCAATTTCAAAGGTATAATGATGTGGGGTAATTTTTAAAATATTTTCCCTGGGGGGGCCCCCCCCTTCCAACAGTTTTTTGTGTATGGGGTCAGATAATATTATCATTTTTTATAAATAAGTGTCAAGCATTGGGTGTGTATGTATTTTTCCCTTTTCATAAATTTTTTTCTTGCACTTTTATATAATTCTTCGTAAACTTGTCCAGATTTCCCTTTTTTATTGGGGGTATTTAATATTTATAAATACCTTTTTAATTTTTTATGTTTTTAAAAAAAAATAAAAAAAAAAGTACCCCCCCACTCTGATTACACTTTTCCCCCCAACCCCCCACTCGAATCTTTAAAGCCTCAATACAGAAAATTCCCTTTCCTACTATCCTATTTTATCCCCCCCAATTTTAACCCCCCCTTGACACTCCCTCCCCTCACAAAAATAACTACATGAAAAGGCCGACCCCCTCCCCCCCACATAAACCCACAAATCCCCCCCGTCAACGACACTCTGTCCCCGGGAGAACCACACCAACGGTAAAATACCGTGCAAAGGGAAACCCATACATTACATCCCGAACCGAGGTTTCAACCTCAAACCACTCAACCTTTCCAATACCCTTTCCCCTTTCATTTTCCAAAGGGGGAAAAATTCCCCCTACAGGGGCACAACCCCCCCGGGAACAATTTTACAAAATTACCAAATTTTGGGCCTTTGCCGGCCCCTCGATCCCCCTGCCAAGCCCTCAAAAAATTTTTAAACACTCATGCCCAAATCCAAATCCGTATACATCCCATTGCAATCTGTTAAAGGATCCCCGCCAAACCCCCCCCCCACCCACACTTTTTCCCCCATCAAACCCCCCTTTTAATGAAGACACATTTGACCCTCCCGCTTTTGTCCAAACATTCCCCCAAACCCCCCCTTACTTTTTTCAGGGAGCATTACCCCATCCTTTTAAATTTCCCAAACACAGCTCGAACCCCCAAAAACAATTTTTTAAAACCCTTTCCCAAGTATTTTGGCTATTTTCTGGGGCCCCGTTAAAAAGGGAACATTTCTGTCACCCTGCCATACTTTTTTTTTTACATAAAATATTAATAACAAAGGCCAAAGCGGGACAAGGGTCAAAGGGAAAAAACACAATGTAAACCCCAAACATCCCTTTAAAAACCCGTCTACCATGCTAAACGAGTTTTTTTCCCGGGGTGCCACAGTTTTGTCATCTGCATAAATTAAAACCGCAAAATTTTTAAAAGAATTCGGCCCCGCTTCCTCACAAATGCACAAACCCCAAACAAGCCTACCCCCCAAGCCCTAACCCTATAACCATGGATTTATCTGAATTTTCCCTCATACCATTGCCCTGCAAACATTTGGTACTACCCCACTAATGTTCCTTTGCCCCCCTCCCTAATCAGAACAGTTGTTCATCCAAATACCATATTAAAAGGGCCAAAACCCTGCACCTCACACCCTAGTCCCTCACGGGACACATCGCTCCCACAAATCTAAAAAGGGGGTCCTGTAAAAACCGCAAACAATAAGGGGAAAAGGGAAACCCCTGTCTAAGTCCCCTACCCTTTACAATCTTCCCCCCCAAATCGACCTTAATCTTGCCCTCGGCCATTGGCCCCTCCCTACAACGCCTAAACCCCAACCCACTATTTCTTCCCCAAAACCCCTGACCCCTGAGAGGGTTTCAAGCTTTCCGATCCACTCTATCGTATCCCCTTCAATCGGCCCCACCAACCTTTCCCCCCCCCCTCCTTTTGCCTCCACAAATCCCAATTTTAACAAATCCCCCTCCCCATAGACCCCCTGGAAACCAAACGATTTTTTGATACTACCCACCCCCCACACATTTGACCCGATTTCCCAAAATCTTCGCAAAAATTTGTAATCTGCACAAAACAATAGATCCCCCGGTAACCCAAAGCATATCCCCCCCTTACCCTTGGGTACCAATCAACCAGCCTTTTGCTTGCTTCTCACGCACTCACCTCTCCCCTTTCATGCAATTAAAAAAACCTAAAAAAAAAATGCCTCATTAAATTCCCAATGCTGCTGATAAAACTCTGCCGGGAGTCCATCAAATTCCCGGTGCTTTTCCCCTTTTGCATTCCCCTTTAAAACCCTCCCTATTTTCCCCCTCATTATTTCCCCCCCCAGTGCTTCCTTCACGTTACAAAGACTACCCCACTCCCACACACCTGTTTAAAAGCCCATCCTTACCCCTTTTCGTTCCAGTACTCTCATACCACTTTTCGCAAACGCCCCCCTTCCTTCCGACTTTTTGACCTGCCCTCCCGTCCCTCCTATCGATCATGAACCTCCAACCATGGGAAAATCATTGCATATGTCTTCTTTCGCCTAGCAATATCACATGAAGGTCATTCCCCCCTAACCCCTCTTCCACCCCCGCCTGTACCCCACCACTTGGGAACCCTCATCCTTACCTCAGCACCCTCCCCTTTTTTTGCCCAAAAATCATCCCTTGGATAAAATGCCCGCCACCGCCCCCCCCGCTAACAACCCCGTAACCAAACCTCCAAATAGGGTTTGGGAAACCCCTATTTAAAGAATTGATCGTTTTTCCTTCCCTTACTAATATTTCTTAATGGTTCTTTAGCCACTTCACCCACCCATCCCATGTCCTTACCCTATTTACCTCTCATTAACCCCCCCCCACTGGTTGCAAATCCCTATCCCCTCCTCACGCCCAACACCTTTATTTAATTCCAATACCCCCAGATATACCCCAGTGACTCCCACCCACCTTGTATCCGCCCCATGATCCGAAAAGCTACTTCATTGACAGAAAAAAAGTCAAACCCAAAACCCCCTTTAATATATACAGCCTATCCAACTTAGCCGCATAATCCCTTCTTACAAAAGTGTGCTCTACCTCCCACACCCCTCCTCCAACCGCATCCCATAACTGAATATCCCTCAAAAGATCTCGCAAGGCCACCGACACGGGCCCCGCCCCTTTTGGTTCTATGTCAGCCCTCCTATTAACGCAGTTCCAATCCCCACCAACGATGGCCACTGCAGGTAAACCACGTAAGAAGAAAACTAGTTCTTCACATACAAAATCCCTTTTTACTCTCACATCATTTTCTGCTGGTGCATACACACTTACAAAGGTTACCCTCTGCCCCATCCACCACCCATCCACGCACAATACTCTCCCCCCCTCCCCCCTCACTTCTTAGCAACACAAACGGTCTCGCCTCCCTAATCAATATACCCACACCACCTTTCAGATGTGCAGATAGCAGAGTCATGACCTGAAACCCCTCCACCTCGAGCTCTCTTCCCTCCTTTAAATTGTGTTCTTGCAGGAACACTTCATCCACCCTATATTTACACAGAAACATTCGAAACCATTCCCTCTTCACACTATTACACAGTCCATTTTCGTTCACAGTCAATGACATGAGGCCTCTTTATAGTTTCCAACCCTTCCTCCTCTCTTCATTCATCCCAGGGCCTCCTGCCCCAGAGCCAGCACAAGGCTTCACACCATCAACCCCCCTCCCTTTTTTGCGATGCCTCTTATCTTGGCTACCTCGACAGTGCTCTTCCTTCCTCCCAGACCTCTGCGCCGGCGTCAGGACATCATCTGAGTCTGACGCCACCGCTCTCTTCCTCGTGATGCCCTCCACATCCATGTTATCTTCTGAGGTTCCCTCACGATGTACCTCAACCTCCACCACGCCTCGTTCCACAGCACACGGCGACAACTCACGTTTACTAGTTGGCCCTTCAACCCTGCTATGGTTTTTTACCCATTACATCTTCTACGGGGCAACGCCTTGCCTCTCACCAGCTCAGGAACAACATCCTCTGCTGGCGGCGTCAATGTCCTCAACACTTCCTGAAGCTCTTCCTCGAGAGCCTGCACCTCCTCCTGCACCTGCACTTTTGTACTTTTTCTTTGCCTAGTAACAGATCCTTTTATGTCACAGCTTACCTCACACACGCCAGTCTCTTCTTTGGAATCCTCCACCTCTTCACTCCACAAGCGCCCAAGCCCTTGCTTTCGCGTGGGGCTCTCAACAACAGCTACCACGCTGGTAACTGGTGCTTCACCAGCTTGTGCAGGCGCCCTCCCCAGCTTCACACACACTGCCGCCATATGGTCGTACGCCCCTCATATTCTGCACGTACGTCTCTGTCCGGCATACGATACCATAACTTGCGTCCTGAAGTCCCTCCAACACGACGTAAACGGTATGGGAAGTCTCAGAGTCATCTTCATGGAAAAGGTTCCCTCCAGATGGCCCATGTAAGCACCAGCCGTCCACTTGCCCTGTTGTGCCAGATGTACGGTCCCATATGCCTCAAAAACACTCCTGATGTCAGCCTCATCTGCCTCAAATGGGACATTACGAATCTTAACCCACGTAAAGTGGCGAGATACGTCGATCAAACGCACCTTCACAGCTGGAGTAGCGTCAAGACTCACGTCTTGGAATCTCGTCACCAACGACTCGTACAAGGACGTGGAATTCAGTTTGACGAAGATTCTGTAAGCCCCATTCATGGCAACACCATACACCTCATCGTCCTGGATACCATAGGTCTCCCTAACGATTGTTGGGAGTAATACCTGCGCTGAAGAGGGTGAAATCGCACCACGAAGCAGCTCAATACCGATGGTATTTACGCGCCTCCTCACACTCAGCGCCATGTTAATACAAGGTAGCTCGCCTGAAAACAGCAGAGGGGTGCAGAGCACAACCGCACTCTACCATGGTCAGGAAGCGAATGAAGCAAAGGTGATGATATCAATTAATTACGTAGTAACGTATGGAGAATTCTGTGTTTGATGTGTCAGGGTCGTCATGACCTTCTTCATGTATTAAGTGTGAATCGTGTAAAGATTATAGGTGTAAGACCTTGAAGAGCTTTTGGGTTTATGTAGATTGCCCGTTCATAGCCTTTATTGGACATATTTCATGTGCGATAATCGTAACGCAATTAGAGGCTTTTTAAATTTTTTTTGTG
>NC_069492.1:2461948-2515958 GCF_026875155.1 Cherax quadricarinatus | reverse complement strand
TGATTTAGGTTAAAATTTAGCTGTTTCTCCTCCTTGCTGGTCTGTTCTACAGTTGTGTATGGCCATGTAGCCAGGAATGGTATAGACATCTGTAATATCAGGCTTAAGCCAGGTTTCTGTGAGTGTGATGACTGATATATTGGAATGAAGGGAATTAAGTAATGGTGTGAGATCATCATAATGTTTGCTCAAGGAGTTACATTGAATCTTTAACTAGACTTATGAATAAGATTCTGTAATTATTCTAAAACTTTTAAAAATTTAAAAGAAAAAGGGATTATTACAGTACAGATAATTCAGTTACACACTTAAGCATCTAATAGCACCTTAATTGTTTTAACAAATGTGAGTTTATGAACTACAGTACATATTTACAGCTAGAATAAAGGAGCTAGTGAATATAAAAATAAAAGAATGTATTAAAAACAAGAATGTATTAATACAAAATCAGTAGCACCTTAGGTAGTCAATAGCACCTGGAATATTTTAATAAAGGTGACTATATGGACAAAAGTTTACTGGCAAAACTATTCCCAGTACTAGAGTTAGGCAATCAATCTGTTGCAGGATGTAATTATCCAGACAAGGATTTCTCGGTAATCCTGTGGAAGGGATATGTACATGACCAGAGAACTCTTAGAAATCAGATGAGACTAGAAGTGAGAGTGCTAATCAGTGTGAGTGTTGTGGAACCACTCTGAGCGAGTGTGGGAACCTACTCAGAGCAAGGGTAGTGAACCTGCTCTGAGTGAGGGTGGTGAACCTACTGACGGTACCACCGAGTGGTAAGCTGACGTCAGGTTGGTCACGTGACTGAGGGAGACGTCAGTACCTGAACTTTTTTTTTATATTTTATTTAAAAAATTTACAGCTTAATATTAAATAAAAAGATACAAAATGGGTGCAGTAGGATCCTCAATCCTACACAACATACACTGATAAATTATAACAACACATTGTAATTGACATAAAAGAGGTTACCCACATACACTCACAAATTTTTCCATATAACATACTATTATTTTTTTTTTTTTTTTTATTATCACACTGGCCGATTCCCACCAAGGCAGGGTGGCCCGAAAAAGAAAAACTTTCACCATCATTCACTCCATCACTGTCTTGCCAGAAGGGTGCTTTACACTACAGTTTTTAAACTGCAACATTAACACCCCTCCTTCAGAGTGCAGGCACTGTACTTCCCATCTCCAGGACTCAAGTCCGGCCTGCCGGTTTCCCTGAATCCCTTCATAAATGTTACTTTGCTCACACTCCAACAGCACTCAAGTATTAAAAACCATTTGTCTCCATTCACTCCTATCAAACACGCTCACGCATGCCTGCTGGAAGTCCAAGCCCCTCGCACACAAAAACCTCCTTTACCCCCTCCCTCCAACCCTTCCTAGGCCGACCCCTACCCCGCCTTCCTTCCACTACAGACTTATACACTCTTGAAGTCATTCTGTTTCGCTCCATTCTCTCTACATGTCCGAAAACCCCCTCAACAACCCTTCCTCAGCCCTCTGGACAACAGTTTTGGTAATCCCGCACCTCCTCCTAACTTCCAAACTACGAATTCTCTGCATTATATTCACACCACACATTGCCCTCAGACATGACATCTCCACTGCCTCCAGCCTTCTCCTCGCTGCAACATTCATCACCCACGCTTCACACCCATATAAGAGCGTTGGTAAAACTATACTCTCATACATTCCCTCTTTGCCTCCAAGGACAAAGTTCTTTGTCTCCACAGACTCCTAAGTGCACCACTCACTCTTTTTCCCTCATCAATTCTATGATTCACCTCATCTTTCATAGACCATCCGCTGACACGTCCACTCCCAAATATCTGAATACGTTCACCTCCTCCATACTCTCTCCCTCCAATCTGATATTCAATCTTTCATCACCTAATCTTTTTGTTATCCTCATAACCTTACTCTTTCCTGTATTCACCTTTAATTTTCTTCTTTTGCACACCCTACCAAATTCATCCACCAATCTCTGCAACTTCTCTTCAGAATCTCCCAAGAGCACAGTGTCATCAGCAAAGAGCAGCTGTGACAACTCCCATTTTGTGTGTGATTCTTTATCTTTTAACTCCACGCCTCTTGCCAAGACCCTCGCATTTACTTCTCTTACAACCCCATCTATAAATATATTAAACAACCACGGTGACATCACACATCCTTGTCTAAGGCCTACCTTTACTGGAAAAAATTTCCCTCTTCCTACATACTCTAACTTGAGCCTCACTATCCTCGTAAAAACTCTTCACTGCTTTCAGTAACCTACCTCCTACACCATACACTTGCAACATCTGCCACATTGCCCCCTATCCACCCTGTCATACGCCTTTTCCAAATCCATAAATGCCACAAAGACCTCTTTAGCCTTATCTAAATACTGTTCACTTATATGTTTCACTGTAAACACCTGGTCCACACACCCCCTACCTTTAATAAAGCCTCCTTGTTCATCTGCTATCCTATTCTCCGTCTTACTCTTAATTCTTTCAATTATAACTCTACCATACACCTTACCAGGTACACTCAACAGACTTATCCCCCTATAATTTTTGCACTCTCTTTTATCCCCTTTGCCTTTATACAAAGGAACTATGCATGCTCTCTGCCAATCCCTAGGTACCTTACCCTCTTCCATACATTTATTAAATAATTTTCACCAACCACTCCAAAACTATATCCCCACCTGCTTTTAACATTTCTATCTTTATCCCATCAATCCCGGCTGCCTTACCCCTTTCATTTTACCTACTGCCTCACGAACTTCCCCACACTCACAACTGGCTCTTCCTCACTCCTACAAGATGTTATTCCTCCTTGCCCTATACACGAAATCACAGCTTCCCTATCTTCATCAACATTTAACAATTCCTCAAAATATTCCCTCCATCTTCCCAATACCTCTAACTCTCCATTTAATAACTCTCCTCTCCTATTTTTAACTGACAAATCCATTTGTTCTCTAGGCTTTCTTAACTTGTTAATCTCACTCCAAAACTTTTTCTTATTTTCAACAAAATTTGTTGATAACATCTCACCCACTCTCTCATTTGCTCTCTTTTTACATTGCTTCACCACTCTCTTAACTTCTCTCTTTTTCTCCATATACTCTTCCCTCCTTGCATCACTTCTAACTTTGTAAAAACTTCTCATATGCCAACTTTTTCTCCCTTACTACTCTCTTTACATCATCATTCCACCAATCGCTCCTCTTCCCTCCTGCACCCACTTTCCTGTAACCACAAACTTCTGCTGAACACTCTAACACTACATTTTTAAACCCAGCCCATACCTCTTCGACCCCATTGCCTATGCTCTCATTAGCCCATCTATCCTCCAATAGCTATTTATATCTTACCCTAACTGCCTCCTCTTTTAGTTTATAAACCTTCACCTCTCTCTTCCCTGATGCTTCTATTCTCCTTGTATCCCATCTACCTTTTACTTCAGTGTAGCTACAACTAGAAAGTGATCTGATATATCTGTGGCCCCTCTATAAACATGTACATCCTGAAGTCTACTCAACAGTTTTTTATCTACCCAAAACATAATCCAACAAACTACTGTCATTTCGCCCTACATCATATCGTGTATATTTATTTATCCTCTTTTTCTTAAAATATGTATTACCTATAACTAAACCCCTTCTATACAAAGTTCAATCAAAGGGCTCCCATTATCATTTACACCTGGCACCCCAAACTTACCTACACACCCTCTCTAAAGGTTTCTCCTACTTTAGCATTCAGGTCCCCTACCACAATTACTCTCTCATTTGGTTCAAAGGCTCCTATACATTCACTTAACATCTCCCAAAATCTCTCTCTCTCCTCTGCATTTCTCTCTTCTCCAGGTGCATACACGCTTATTATGACCCACTTCTCGCATCCAACCTTTACTTTAATCCACATAATTCTTGAATTTACACATTCATATTCTCTTTTCTCCTTCCATAACATACTACTATAATATAAACAATATAAACTATATAAACCTTTTAGATTTATATAGTGAACATAATATGACTGACATATGGCAAAGGCTCGCAACCTTCACAGTAGACAATCAGAGCAATGACCTACATCATAATCTCATTAAACACTTACTATTAATCTTCCAAAATTAAACCCCATATACAATAAAAATTACATAAAAACATACATACGTGCCTCACTACAATCCCTCTTAAATCATTGAAAAAAATTAAAATCTTAAGCCTCCACTTATACTAAATAAATATTAATACAGCCTCTTCCATCGGCTCAGCTCATTAAAATTAAAGTCAGTGGACTAAGACTCTTAAACCATACTTTGCCATTACAAAATTTTAAAGAAGTCTTTACAAATTTATGGAAGTCTCAGCCTTCCATCCCTCATCAACTGGAGGAGCACATTATATAATGCTAAAATAAAGTCAGTACACTCCCTAAACTCCAACACAAAACACAAATAAAACAATTTAAAAACCTCTAATTGCGTTACGATTATCGCACATGAAATATGTCCAATAAAGGCTATGAACGGGCAATCTACATAAACCCAAAAGCTCTTCAAGGTCATTACACCTATACTCTTTACAGATTACACTTAATTTACATGAAGAAGGTCATGACGACCCTGACACATCAAACACAGAATTCTCCAAACGTTACTACGTAATTAATTGATATCATCACCTTTGCTTCATTCGCTTCCTGACCACGGTAGAGTGCGGTTGTGCTCTGCACCCCTCTGCTGTTTTCAGGCGAGCTACCTTGTATTAAACATGGCGCTGCAGTGTGAGGAGGCCGTAAATACAACGGTTATTTGAGTGCTTCGTGGTTCGATTTCACCTCTTCAGTGCAGGTATTACTCGCAACAATCGTTAGGGAGACCTATGGTATCCAGGACGATGAGGTGTATGGTGTTGCCATGAATGGGGCTTACAGAATCTTCGTCAAACTGAATTTCCACGTCCTTGTACGGTCGTTGGTGACGAGATTCCAAGACGTGGTCTTGACGCTACTCCAGTGTGAGGTGCGTTTTTGGATCGACGTATCTCGCCACTTTACGTGGGTTAAGATTTCGTAATGGCCATTTGAGGCAGATGAGGCTGACATCAGGAGCTGTTTTTGAGGATATGGGGGACCGTACATCTGGCCAACAGGGCAAGTGGACGGCTGGTGCTTACATTGGGCCATCTGGAGGGAACCTTTTCCTTGAAGATGACTCTGAGACATCCATACCGTATTACGTCGTGTTGGAGGACTTCAGGACGCAAGTTAGGGTATCGTAGCCTGACAGAGACGTTACCGTGCAGAATTATGAGGGGGGTACGACACTATCGGCAGCAGTGTGTGTTGAAGTGGGGAGGGCGCCTGCACAAGTGGTGAAGCACCAGTTACAGCGTGTAGCGTTGTTGAGAGCCCCACGCGAAAGCAGGGCTTGGCGTTGTGGAGTGAAGAGGTGGAGGGGGCATTCCAAAGAAGAGACTGGCGTGTGTGGGTAACTAGTTGACAAATAGGAATCCTGTTACTAGCAAGAAAGTACAAACGTTGGCAAGTGCAGGGAGGCAGGCTCTCGGGAAAGAGCTTCAGGAAGTGTTGAGGACATTGACGCCGCCAGCAGAAGGATGTTGTTCCTGAGCTGGTGCGAGGCAAGGCGTTGCCTGTAGAAGAATGTAATGAAAAAAACCCATAGCAGGGTTAAAGGGGCCCAACTAGTAAGCGTGAGTTGTCGCCGTGTGTGTGGAACGAGGCGTGGTGGAGTTTGAGGTACATCGTGAGGGAACCTCAGAAGTAACTGGATGTGGAGGGCATTTACGAGGGAAGAGAGCGGTGGCGTCAGACTCAGATGATGTCCTGAAAGCCAGCGCAGAGGTCTGGGAGGAAGGAAAAAAGCACTGTCGAGGTAAACCAAGATAAGAGGCATCGCAAAAAAGGGAGGGGGTTGATGGTGTGAAGCCTTGTGCTGGCTCTGGGGCAGGAGGCCCTGGGAAAGAATGAAGAGAAAGGAGGAAGGTTGGAAACTATAAAAGGCCTCATGTCATTGACTGTGAAAGAAAATGGACTGTGTAATAGTGTGAAGAGGAATGGTTTCGAATGTTTCTGTGTAATATGGGTGGATGAAGTTTTTCCTGCAAGAACACAATTTAAAGGAGGGAAGAGAGCTCGAGGTGGAAGGGTTTCAGGTCATGACTTGCTATCTGCACGTCTGAAGGTGGTGTGGGTATATTTATTAGGGAGGCGGGGACCGTTTGTGTTGCTAAGAAGTGAGGGGGGAGGGGGGGAGAGTATTGCGCGTGGATGGGTGGTGGATGGGGCAGAGGGTAACCTTTGTAAGTTGTGTATGCACCAGCAGAAAAAGATGTGAGAGTAAAAAGGGATTTTGTATGTGAAGAACTAGTTTTCTTTTACGTGGTTTACCTGCAGTGGCCATCGTTGGTGGGGATTGGAACTGCGTTAATAGGAGGGCTGACATAGAACCAAAAGGGGCGGGGCCCGTGTCGGTGGCCTTGCGAGATCTTTTGAGGGATATTCAGTTATGGGATGCGGTTGGAGGAGGGGCGTGGGAGGTAGAGCACACTTTTGTAAGAAGGGATTATGCGGCTAAGTTGGATAGGCTGTATATATCTCAAGGGGTTTGGTTGACATTTTTCTGTACAATAGAAGTAGCTTATTCGGATCATCGGGCGGTAGTAGCAGAGGTGGGGTGGGAGTCACTAGCAGGTATATCTAGGGGATATTGGAAGTTAAATACAAGTGTGTTAGGCGATGAGGAGGGGATAGAGGGATTTGCAATGCTGTGGGAGGGGTTACATGCAGAGGTAAATAGGGTAGAGGACATGGTGATGGGGTGGGATGAAGTGGCTAAAGAACGCATTAAGCAATATTACGTAAGGGAAGGGAAACGTATCAATTCTTTAAAATATGGGCTTGCCAACTATTTGGAGGATGGTTCCCAGGGTTGTTATGCGAGGGGGGCGGTGGCGGGCACTTATCCAATGGATGATATTATGGCAATTAAAGGGAGGCTGCGTGAGGTACAGGATGAGAGGTTCCAAGTGGTGCGGGTACAGGCGGGGGTGGAAGAGGTGTTATGGGGAGATAGACCTTCATCGTGCGTATTGCATAGGCAGAAACAAAGACAGTATGCAATGACTCTTCCATGGTTGGAGGTTCATGAGTCGATAGGGGGGTACAGGAGGGGCAGGTCATACAAGTACGGAAGATGGGGGCGTTTGCTGATAAGTGGTATGAGAAGTACTGGCAACGAGAAGGAGTAGAGGATGGGGTTTTAGAACAGGTGTGTGGGAGTGTGGTATGTCAGTTGTGTAACAGTAATAGGGAAGCACTGGGTGGGGAAATAACTGAGGGGGAAATATGGAGGGCTTTAAGTGGAATGCGAAAGGGGAAAGCACCGGGAATTGTGGACTCCCCGGGAGAGTTTTATCAGCAGCATTGGGAATTAATGAGGCTTTTTTGGTTAGGTTATTTAATTGCATGAAGGAGAGAGGTGAGCTGCGTGAGAAGCAAGCAACGACTGTCGTTGTATTGGTACCGAAGGGTAAGGGGCAGCATATGCTTTGGGATTACCGGGCGATCTATTTGTTATGTGCAGATTAACAAATTGTTTGCGAGATTTTGGGAAATTGGGTTCAAGTGTGTGGTGGGGGGGGTAGTATCAAAACTCAGTTTGGTTTGCCAGGGAGGTCTATGGTGGAGGGGCATTGGTTACTTAGGGATTTCGTGGAGGCAAAAGGAGGGGGGAGGGAGGGAGGTTTGGTGGCGCTTGATTGGCAACGGGCATACGATAGAGTGGATCGGAAAGCATTGATGCATCCTCAGGGGTCAGGGTTTGGGGAAGAAATAGTGGGTTGGGTTGAGGCGTTGTATGGAGGTGAATGGCGAGGGCACAGATTAATGGTCGATTGGGTGGGAAGATTGTAATGGGTAGGGGACTTAGACAGGGGTGTCCTATGTCACAATTATTGTTTGCGTGTGTACAGGACCCTTTTATAGATTGGTGGAGCAGCGTATGTGTCACGTAGAGGGACTAGGGTTGTGAGGTTGCGAGGGTTTGGCAGTTTTAATATGGTATGTGATGATACAACTGTTTTGATTAGGGAGGGATGACAATGGACACATTAGATGGGGTAGTACAAATGTTCGCAGGGGCAAATGGTATGAGGGTAATTCAGCTTAAATCCCATGGTTATGGGGGTAGAGCTTGGGCGGTTAGGGTTGATTGGGGTAGTGCAGGTTGTGAGGATGCAGGCGAATTCGGTTACAAAATTTGCGGTCTTATTTATGTAGTGATCTAACTGTGGCACGCATGTGAAAAACTCGATTAGCATGGTAGACTGGATTCAGGTAACGCTGGGGTGCATTGCGAATTTATCATTTGGACTTGTGCAAGCGTGCAATTGTTATTAATATCTTAAGTATAGCAAAGCTATGCACGTGGCAAGCCGTTTGTTTCCCATTAACTGGGCCAGCAATAACCAACATTACTTAGGAAGGTTTTTAAATTATCATTCTTGGGGGTTCGAGCTGTGATTGGATTAAAAAAGGGATGTGGTAATGTTCTGTAAGTCGGGGGGGTTGTGGGCTGGGATTGCTGGACTTAAAGTGGAGGGTCATGTGTCTTCATTAAAGGGAAGTGATGAGGGAAAGTGTGGGTTGTGGTGGGGGGGGGGGGTTGGCCAGGATCCACAAAACAGATTGCAACGGATGTATACAGGAGTTTGAGTTGTATGAGTGTGAAACTGTGTTGAGGGCTTCTGGCGTGGGATCGAGAGCCCCGGCAAGATCAAAATAGGTAGGTTGTTAGATTGTTAGCCGGAGGGTTGTTTCGCCTGTTAGAGGGAATTTTCCCCATGTATGCATGGCGGTAGTATATGGAATAGGTTGAGTAGGATGAGGTTGCAAACCTCGTGTTCAGGATGGTAATGTATCGTTTCCTGCACGGCATTTTACCGTCTGCTGGTGTGGTTCTATGGGACAGCGAGTGGGTGACGGGGAGGGGTTTGTTGGGGATATGTGTGGGGAGGGAGTCGGCTTTTCATGTAGTATATTTTTGTGATGGACTGAGTGTCAAGTGGTGGTTAAAAGGGTGATATATAGGATAGGAGGTGAGAATTTCTGATTGAGAGCATCTAAGTCTCGACGTGGGGGGGTTGGGAGGTAGTGTAATAGAGCTGTGGGGTACATTTTTTTTTATTTTATTTAAAACATTCATAAATTAAAAGGTAGTATAAAATATTAAATACCAAATATAGGGATCTGGACAAGAATTACGAAGAATTATATCACAAGTGCAAGATAAATTAAATTATGAAACACGCAAAAATTACATAAACATTGCACTGACACACATTATGCAAAATGATATTATTTCTGACACATACACACAAATTGTTGGAGGGGGGACCCCCCCCATGAAAACTCATCTTTAAATACACCCAACATCATTCAACACACGTATTGATCACAGCAAGTGATCAAACATAAATTTTTGTAACTTTATATATACATGCAACTGTTTATGAGATTTAACATTAAGACAAAGTCTGAAATTATCCGAAACGTTTCTCTATAACAAAATTAAGCATTACACAAAAATTACATAAGCATATAAAGCATCATACAACTGCAGATGTTTACTGCATACGTTGCATCAGCAACGAAACTTAATAACATTACAAAAGTTTTGGGAAAACACAAATTATGTAAAAAAAAATATCAATCCCATCTATGAGGAAAGAAATCCCTTCAAAATTACATTTAAAAAACTTGCGAAAATAATTACCAGAATAAATTATCTTTGCAACAACTGGGTTTAGACTAACATGGACAGTGACTTCTATAAATCTCTTTTAATCTCAGGACCTGTTTTTATACAAATCTTGGACTAATCAAATTCTTGCACACAAAACTTACATGTCAACACAGCACCACTCAGTACATACCTTCCCGACCATCTTCCATTCCTCTCAAAGTCTGTACCTCATACACTCTACCCCCACCCCCAAATAATGTCAACCCACTTATTAAAGGAAAACCAGTCCGTTACTTATAACTAGCTCGCCAACTGAGTGAGGGCCTTTGACCGTTAAGTTTGGCAGTAGGTCTCCGGAAAACGTGTTGTCCTCCACTTGTCCCCAGTAAATATGTTTGTTTCTGCAAACGTCATATATATGCCCGCCGACAATCCCTAATCTAATTCTTTCTCCTCCCGTGTCCCTCATCCCCAGGAAAGATACAGAAAATCACCCACTACATAACATAATGGCCCTTTTCCACATTCTCTGGAGACCCCGCGTACTTCTAATGTTAGGCTCACAGGGTCTCTACATTTACCTCTACCCATCAACCGAAAATCCTTCACTATACCTCCCCTTATCTCCCTCAACTCTTCTACAGAAATAAACGCCATGAAATAAGCTGTTTCATGTTCTCCACAGTGATTTTTAGGTATTTTCCCGGCCAAGGGGGGGTGGTCTGTTTCCCTACCAATCCCATTGGACACAAAGCAGCTTTCGAGCTTAATATCCCAATTATTAAACCTATCACCCCCCCCCCCCCCCTCCGTACTCTCGGCATTATAACTTAGCTTCGAAAGTCATTCCATATCATACCCAATCATACCAGGGATAAAACGATACCCCTGTATGATTTCGGCGCCTTTGTCTTCGTCACAAACGCCCCACCTAAGTTTTTCATCATCCCTACTCAATAACAATACCCTCAATACCTTCAATTAATTCTTTTCCGCTCCACAATCTTCCTCAACATCCTTCATCACTTTCCCCACTCTAACCCCTCTTTACCCTCCCTAACGAACCTCTGTTTCATATATTAAATGCCTTACTCTCGGCCCTACGCTAAAAGGCTACTCTCACTGCGTATATTCGACATCAACTCCTTACTTAGCCATGCCCTACCGAACCCCCCAAAAACATAAAGTAATGCCCCTCTCTTAATCTCATGTACGTCTTGTAGTTCCGCAGTTGGATCACACAGCCATCTCCATTCTTTTACTATACTAATGAATTTACCAATTATCGCCTGCTGTTGTAAGATGACATCCCCGCCCGTAACTCTTAACCTTTTATTGCCTTTCCACCACCCACCTCCGTATTCACCCTGCTAGCCTCTCGCGCATCTGTCATGTATATAACTCACAAATTTTTAGCCCAGCCACTACTTCCCACCCAAACTCCAACCCAAGCCCCCTCCCACCCAGGCACCACACTCCAGGCAAACTTGATTGTGCTATGTTCACCCGCATGCCAGACGCCCTCCCGAAAAGTCAACACATTTCCACCGTACGCAATCCCTCCATTCTCTGCCATCTGAACAGTGGTATCATCCACATACTTCCACCAATCTATTACCACCCATTCTTCTCCACATTTAAAATCCCCTCACTCACGAAGCCATAAAATAAAAAGGATGCTGGCATACACGCAAACAATATTTGTGACAGGGACACCCCTGTCTCAAACCCTCTCCCTCCTTACAGGCCCTTCCCACACCCTGCCATTAATTTGTACTCTCACCATGGCAGCATGTCTAACATTGTATCATCAACCCCACCTCACCACTCCCATGCCAAAACCGAGATGCAACAAAATCTAGCCTCAGAAAGTTTATATTCACACAGTTCATATGCATTTTCCCATATCAATGCCAAAAAGGCCTCCCCGCTGCAACCCTCCAAAAAATCCTAATGCGGCCATGACCATTCTCATGCTCTACCCGGAATACCCATCTGCCCCTTATGAATAACCCCCACCTAACACATTCTTCATCCTTTTGCCAGTATCTTCGCGAAAATCTTGTAGTGGCACACATTAGCGAAATAGCTCTGTACTCACTCAATAATCTTCCCTCTTGCTTTTTGCGTCCTAATACGACTACAACCGTTTCGATGAGTCTCTCCTTAAAAACTGTCCCTCCCGTCGCATTCAATTCATGACCTCACCAAGACAGTAATTAATGTGCTCACCATTGAATTCTATAACAAATCATTTTATCCCATCATATACCCGGCGCCTTTGCCAGTACTCATGTTGAACATAGCCTCCTAAACTTCCCCATGCTAATCTCACCTCCATCCCATGCCTACCTCTCCACATGACCCTGAACCTCTCCCCCACACCTCCTCATTAGCATCGCCCTCTCCCCTTCCCCCATTCTTTTGGAAACCAGAAATCGCATAATTGACTCAAGTCTTCTGTAGTATCCAGTACCTGTCCCTTGTGATAAACCACCCATATCCTCACTTACCTCCAGTTTAAAATAGCCGAATCCTTCTGCCTTACCCTAAACCTCGCATAACACTTCCCGAAGGTTTATCACCCCACAGCACAGCCTTCCATTCCGCCCCATTAACGTTACTGCTTTCAAATTACCAATTATGTCAACTCAGCCAACCTGTCCTTGAGTTGCACATGTTTCCATACTGCGCGCTCCCCACCCCCTTCCTCCATAACACCCATTTATCTGATATTCAAAATAATTTTGCAACCCATAACCTCACCCTGCATCTTCCCTTCCCTTCTCTTATGAAACCTGATATTATCCGGACTTAGATGCCTTTCCCACCATCTATGTCACACGACTCTACCTCTCTAGAATCAAAAAAAGTTTTCCACCATTCCAAAAAAGCCATACTCTCACCTCCTCACTCCTCACAGTCTTGCATTTAATTTCCAAATCCTGATTGTATCCTAACCTTAACCTTCCCAATCAAGAACTCTGCTATAACTGCCCTATGATCAGAAAAACCCCACATTCAAAAGTCCTGACTCCCAACACACGTACAGCTTCCGTTGATAGATCCTATCTTAAATCTTGCGCATATCCCGTCTGACAAAGTATACCTAACCTGCCAACCCCCTCCCCACAACATCCAAAACCCACCGTCTCCAAAACACATTCGTAACAAGCCCAACATACACCCCGCCCCCCTCGGTTCCACATCCTCCCCCCTAATAACACAATTTCAATTCAACATATTACAGTGACTAAGCTTAACCCCTTAAATAGTACATCAAAAATTCCCTCATCAAGTTCTCCTTGACTCGTGCGTTGCCATCTGCGGCATATACACTCTATAAACAACCCTCGTTGAACCCCACCCCCCTCACCCTCACGACCCTTCCCCGCCTCCACCCACCCAATTTATGCAAATGGACTTGGTTCCTTTACAGCACCAGCAAAACCCCACCTTTTAACCTCAACGAGCCACTCATATACAACTTCTATCCTTTCATAGACAACTCACAAACCAAACTTATAATTGTGCTCCTGAATGAAAAATATATCTTGACATTTAAATCTTTTTTAAAAACATTCCACCCATACTCTTGTAACCTCGGCTCTCAGGCAATTACATTGATGTTACAACCTTGAATTATTGACAGTAAAGGCGGCTGCCCGCGCCTTGGAATGGCACCGCGTGACAGGCTGCTGACCTAGATTCCCGTTTGTCACCTTGTCTGTCCAGTCCCACAACCCCCCCCTTATCCTTTGAACCTTTCAGTACTTAAGTACAGACTACACCCACTCTCCTGGAGATCCAACTGGGCTTCCAAGACGTCTTCCCTGGGTCCTTCTGCCAGGCGTTAAGACGTCATATCCATATCAAGGGGGGAGACGTCCCAGCTGTTCTCTTGCGTGAACTCCGTCTCCACATGATATGTAACCTCCTCTTCCATGCACACTCTGGACCTCAGCCACTACAGTGTGCTTCTTCCCTAATTGCACACGGTCTTCCAACCTTCCGATGAGACTGTAGTATCCTCCATGATGGTACCACGACTGCTCATCATCCTGACTCCCCTCCCACACTCACTCAGGAAGGTATTCAAAAACTCATCTAACATTCCATCCTGTTTGCATTACAGGATCACCGTCATCGTTAGTCGTCGTCGTCTGCTCAGGCCCCGGTCCCCAACAGGTGAACAGAGCACATGAGTCCGTCTCCGCCTCTGCTTTATCCACTTCCTCACTCCGCTGCCACGATGCCTGCCTTTCGGCCGCATTGTCTCCTGCAACCAAGGACCCCAACTTGTGGATCCACCGTGTTGGCATTCTGGTTCCCTCCGTCCTGGTTTTCCTATGGCATTGGGGCTGTTCATATGGTCAAATGATCCGCACGCCTACAAGATCCGCCTCTGTTCCTGCATTAGTATACGTTAGCACCGCGTTCGGAACTCTTCCAGTAAACCATACGAGTGGACTGATTGCGTTTAATGTCATCTTCAGATTGAAGGATCCCTCGGGCATGTCCCACATAAGCCCTTCCTGTCCACATCACAATTCCGCCGCATGAATCTTTGCCAAACGACGGAAAGACCGCAAACCACATCATACTCTTGTAGCTTCAAAGGGCACATTCCTGACCTTTACGTATGTCACATAGCTGGATACCTATGTAGACATACCTCCACTGCTGCATTCATGTCTATCCTCTTCTCGTGGTACTTGTCAACTATGCTTGAGTAATACCCAGCATTTATAAATTTGATGAAAATCCTCGTAACTCCGTTAACAGCCACACCATAAAGCTCTTCATTGGGTATCCCATACACATCACGAATAATCGTACGGAGTAGCACCTGCATGGTAGAACTGCTTAGGGCCCCACGTACTAATTCCACACAGACAGTATTCACCATGCGTCCATGTCTGTCCGCCCATTTTGTTGGCTCAAAAAGGGTAAACTGCCGCAGAAAATCAACTGAATCGGGAGCGCCTGCGCAGCACGTCCACTCAGCCCGGAAGCGAAGAGGACAATCCGTGGGGTACATTATGGCAGATTATATATATATAGTGTGGGGATTGCGGGGGAAACAGGTCAGTGAGGTGAAGAGGAGGGTGTTAGCGGTAACTTTCTATAAAACGGTATGTAGAAATAAGGAAATTTATGGGAGGAGGTAGGCGAGGGATTTTTCAGATGGATATAGGAAACTTACGTTACAGGTTTTATTAGACTTGTAATATACGAGGGAGGGGAGGGTACGATTGGAAAGTGTTGCTGGGGCAGAGAGTCATGGGTGAAAACGGGTCGCCCCTCCCCTTGTAATGGTGACAACAAATATTTGATGTGTGGTGTTGAATGAGTGATGCTTGAGTGAATAATGCTGGACCATGAGTGCAAGCACCTGTGGAGATGGCCGTTTTTTTGTGGTGTCATGGACTATACTCTATTCATATAGTACTCATGTTCACTTCAAGGTAGTAGTGAATGATGGATAAGGTATTCAAGGGGGGGGGGTTGCCTACATCACTGTTGCAGAGTGAGGGAAGGGCAGTATAATTGTTGGAAGTGATGGACATTGCTTGTCCAGTGTGTTGTAGTATTATGTGTAGATAATAGATATTATTGTATGTAGAAAGTGGGACTACATGCAAGTTGGACTTGTACTATGAGAATTACTCTCTAACGCCTGTTATGTGAAGCTGATTGGATCATCTGTGATCCATTCAACTAGGGATTTATTATTTTGTTATCTATGTACATAGTAGTCTTGAGTCTTATTATTATGTTGTTATCTATTGTACTATTACAGTCTTAAGGTTCATATTATTATGTTATCTATGTATCATAGCAGTCTAAGTTCATTTATTATGTGTTATCTATGTACATAGCAGTCTTAAGTCATATTATTATGTTGTTTATCTTTGTAATAGCAGTCTTAATTCATTATTATTATGTTGTTATCTATTGTCATAGCTGTATTAAGTTTCATATTATTATGTTGTTATCTTTGTTACAATAGCAGTCTTAAGTCATATTATTATTGTTGTTAATCTATGTACATAGCTGTCTTAAGTATATGATGTTATGTTAGTTGTGGTTAGGTGCAGTTGTCACAAATTTTGTTTTGTTTTATGTGTGTTAGGGAGTTGTGGAATTTTTGCGCTTGTAGCCGCTACATGGCTGGGTTTATACTTTACCCTTTTGTATTTGTGAAGTTTTCATAATTTAAGTTTTATTTATTTACTATGTTGAATGAATAGGGTGTACATGCTAAGATAAATGCACATATGTTGATTGGAAGTTGACATTTCATTTTGCAACCTTCTTAGAAAATTATAACTTTAGCGGGATTTTCTTTCATCAGGTTGAGGTGTCTTGTGTTAAGTAACGACATGGATATCCCATTTATTTGTTATTTATATTTTTGTTTCCAAGATGTTACTGCATCACTCATGATAGTGTAATTCCTATGTATCCTTTAATGTTAAGTTAAGGTTGGGAATGGTTATATTTGGCGGGAGGGGGGGGGTGAAATTGTGTCAAAAGTTTCAGCCTTCACAGGTATATAACTCTGGATAACTGGGAGTATGTGGTGTATGATATTAGGGTGTCAGAACACTTTTGTCTGTTGTAATCATTTTTGTAAGGGTGAATTGGGAATTTGTGATCTACCTCATTTGTGTACCTTTTAATATAATTTCCACCTTGTATTGTAATGTTTTAAATAAAAAAAAAAAAAGTACCAATATGGCGCTGAGTGTGAGGAGGCGCATAAAACCATCGGTATTGAACTGCTTCATGAGGGCATTTCCCCCCACTTCAGTGCAGGTGTTACTCGACCATCACAGGAGACGTATGGGATCCAGGACGATGAAGTTTATGGTGTCGCCTGAATGGAGCATATAGATTTCGTAACACTGAATTCCACACTGTGTACGACGTCATTGGAGCATAGATTTCAAGGACGTGAGTTGATGCTACTCCAGATGTGAAGGTGCGATCGAGGCCTGGACTACGACGTGTTTTGGAGGCATATGGAATGTACATCTGGCACAGCAAGGCAATGTGGGCGGAGGTGCTTATATGAGCGTCTAGAGAGCATTTTACCTGAAGATTACCCTAAGACCATGCCCATCCCATCTTATGTCGTGCTGGAGGACTTTAGAATGCAGGTTTTTGTATCATACACTGGACAGAGACATATGTGCAGGTTATGTGGAGGGTACGATCATTTGGCGGCTGTGTGTGAAGCAGCGGCGGGTGCCTGCACAAACTAGTGCAGCACCTGTTATTAATGTAGACGCTGTTGCTACGAGCCCCACGCACAAGCATGAGCGTGGGCGATTGTAGAGTGAGGAGGTGGAGACCCACGAGAAGCCTGGCGTGTGTGAGGAAAGCTGTGTCCCACCAGAGACCGATATTTTGAAGGAGCCGAGTACAGAAGTGTGTGTGCAGGAGGAGGTAAAGGCGATTGAGGAAGAGCTTGTGGAGGTGTTGAGGACTTTGTCACCGCCTGTAGGGGTGGAGGATGAACCTGCAGGGGTGCGAAACACCGAGTTGACAGTGGAGGAATGTGACATACAAATACATAGCAGGGAAGACGTGGCGAATGGTGTGGGAGAAACGTCGCCGTGTTTTGGGGACGAAGCACGGTGGAGGTTGAGGTCCATCGTGCGGCCTCCTTCGACGATAACATGGAGGACGTGGTTCTCACGAGGAAGAGAGCGGCGGTATCAGACTCTGATGATGTCCTGACGCCGGCGCAGAGACCTGGGAGGGTGGATGAATTTCGTCGTGGTAGCCAAGACAAGAGGCACCGGAAGAAAGGGGATGGGAGGGAAGGTGATGTGAAGACTTGTAGAAACCCAGGTGCATGTGGACCTGGGAAGAATGGAGAAAAGAGGCCTCAGGTGTATGACTGTGAATGTGAATGGACTCTGTCAGGACATAAAAAGGGAATGGTTTAGAATTCTTCTGCTCAAATATAGAGTAGATGTAGTGTTTCTTCAGGAGCACAATTTCAAGGAGGGGAAAGTGCTGGAAGTGGCAGGGTTTCAGGAGGTGACTCTGCCATCTGTACGTCTGAAAGGTGGTGTGGGTATCATGATCAGGGAGGCGAGCCCGTTTGTGTTGCTAAGAAGTGAGGGGGAAGGAGGGAGAGTGTTGCGCTTGGACGGGTGGTGGATGGGGCAGAGGGTATCTTTTGTTAGTGTGTATGCACCAGCAGAAAATGATGTGAGAGCAAAGATTCTCTGCTCAGACACTGTGCTGAGCGGTCGTCAGCTGTCTCTCCTCAGTCCCGACACCTGGTGGTGGAGCTTTGCGACGACAACAACAATGGCGACTGGTTTTCGAAGGAGAGTTAATACTGTGTGTATTGACCTCATAAAGGGCACAATCCCCAGCGCATCGATTACTGTGTTGGTGCCGATGATCATCCGCAATGTATATGGCATCCAGCGTGAATCCCTGTGTGGCGTTGCCTTAAATGGACTATCCCGGATTTTCGTCAAGTTTTGTGATACCAAGACCTACGAGCAGATTATCAACCAGTATCAGGATGTTAGCAAGCAAGTCACCCCAGCAGTCACAGTTAAGTTGAACGACGTTTCACAATACTATACGTGGGTACATGTGCGAAACGTGCCTTTTGAGGCTAACGAAGTTGACATACGTGACGCCTTCAAATACTAAGGGACGATCCACCAGGTTACTATGGGTCGGTGGTCTGATGGCCACTTTGCTGGTTTACAAGAAGGGTCTTTCACGTTGAAAATGTCCCTGCGCCAACCAATACCTTCGTACATAAACCTAGAGGAGTTCCGTACCCTTTGTGGCGCATTGGATCACATTGCTGCACAATGCATTAAGCACCAGCCGCCCTCAGGACGTGGTCGTCGTCCGGATGGTGAGGCTCCTCGTCGGATTCTGGCAGATGAAGTAGTCGAGGACTTACCACGCCTAAAATCGTGGAGTGATGAGGTGGATCGGGCCATGCTCGTGGAGTCATCCTGCGTGACTCTACCTGGTACGGTCAACCATGATGTGGTGAACATGGTGGACGGAGAGCCTCAAAAAAAGGAGGATGCTGAAGGAAGCTAACATTGTATCGATATTGACGACCTTTTAGTTTCGGGGAGTATGATTTGTCCGTGGGCCCTTTTGGGATGTTCAATGCAGGAAACGTTAAAGGTGTCGACATTAATTAACGAAGTGGGAAAGGTCCGAGGTTCATACTTTCGGTAGAATTCACAAGGAGAACATTACGGGTCCTGAAAAATGAGGATGCTTTTCTAGGAAGGTCGGCTACCCCCCCCCGACTCCGACGATGTTTAAACCCCTGGACAGCGTTCTGGGAAAAGACGTGGTGGAAGTCAGGCTGGGGGTCGCGGGGTTTCCAGGACAGCAAGTAAAAAACAGAGAATGAAAAGGAAAAAGGTGCGCCTTGGGCGTTAGTCAACGTAGGGGAAAAAGGGTGTGGTCCCTCGGAAAGCAACCGTTAGCAAAGTTAGGTTATAACCATAAAGTTAAGGGTATAAAAAAAACAGAAAGCAAGGGGGTTTTATAAGGGGCCCTCATGTTTGCAGTAGCGTATTTTTCGGGAAGAAAAAACCAAAAAGTGGAAGTTCGTTTGCGATAGGGGGTTTTAGATGTTTTTGGCTTTTTAAAAACGACCAGCCCGTTCGTGAAGAAAAATTTTGGGGGAAGGGGGGGGGGGGGTCGCGTGGTCCGTCATAGGGATGGGTCCAACGGGGTTTTTTTGTAGAGTTATGGCCAGCTGAACATGTGTTAAATTAAAAATACTTTTTTTAAGATGTTTTTTTGTACTTTTTTAAACCTTTTGAAAACGTTTGGGGGGCATGAAATTGTGGTGCCCGTAAAGACTAGAACCCAGGGACGGGTTATTTTCGTTTTTTTTGGGGGTTTTTTGTCTGGGTGGGGGGTTTGGGGGATGAAGGGAACTGACTTAGGGATTGAGCACACTTTCGTGCTAAGGCTATCGCCGCTTTCACGGGTAAGTGTCTCGCGGGGAGTTGTAACTAAAGGCGGTGTTAGATGTTGTTTTCTTGACCATCGCGGTTTTCGTGAGCTGACTGGAGAGGTTCCCCCTACCTTTTAAAGGATATTGGAAGTTAAATACCGTTTACTTCAAAATGCAGAAAATAAGACCCTTCACCACTTATGGACGTCATGGGGGAAACTCCCTTGGAAGGGAGGGGTTAATCGACAAGGGACGGGTTATAAACCGAATTAAGGATTTTTTTTTGACATCGGGGTAAGGAGGCCCCCCGTTGGAGTAGGATTTTTGAGGTACCCGGAGGGTTTTTTTCAGCACTGTCATGGCAAGGGGAAAATATCTGGAATTTACCCATGGAGAATTGCAAACTAAAGGGGGAAAATCCAGGTGCTGAAAAAAACGGGTTTTTGTGGGGCCGGGATTTTGATGGGGTCGAGGAGCTGGTGGGGGTGATAAGCCGTCCGTTTTGTTATTAGTAACACAAAGGGGGAAGGCGAAACCCAAATCGGGAGTTTAGTGTTCAGATGGGGTTGAAGGTTTTAGTTGGGGAGGTTTAACAACAATTGAAGGAATAATTATTATGTTTATAAATGGTATAAACTCAAAATGCTAAATAAAGATGTAAGCGTGGATGCAATACGGGAATTGGGGCGGAATGTACGATGTGAGTTGAATGATAATGATCGCTTTCTCATGGGTAGGCCTATAACTGAAGCTGAGGTGTAGGAGGCTTTGCAGGGAATGTGCAAGGGCAAGGCGCCAGGTATTGATGGCATTCCGTGTGAATTTTATATTCAACATTGGGAGGTCATACGGACTTTTCTCTTACGTTTACTCAATGCGATGAAGGAGGGGGGACGTTTAAGTTTGTCTCAGAGTATGGCGGTTTTGATGTTAGTTAAAAAATGTGACATACCCGTATCACTTAAGGATTACCGACCAATATCACTAATGTGTAGTGATTATAAATTATATGCAAAAATTTTAATGAATAGGATTAAGAAAGTGTTTGACAAGGTAATACATAAGGGTCAGTTTGGCGTGCCAGGTAGGACAATGTATGATGGTCATGGGAATATCAGGGAGTTTGTCGAGGAATGCGGAACGAGGGGCGGGGTTGGTGTTTTGGCTTTAGACTGGCAAGCTGCTTTTGATAGTGTAGAAAGGGATGTGCTGTGGAAGTTTATGAGATGGCAGGGTTTTGGTAATGAGATCATCATGTGGGCCCGCTCTTTGTATAATGGTGCTGGGTTTCAAGTACAAATTAATGGGAAGTTAGGAGACTTTGTCAAATTGAATAGAGGCATTCGACAGGGATGCCCTATGTCTCAAATGCTCTTTGCTTGCATGCAGGCCCCTTTTTATTGGACAGTTTGTGGGCGGGGAGTAGATTCGTCGTGGCGTTCAGGTAGTGATCGATCTGCCATAGTAGGTTACGTAGATGATACAACTGTCCTATTACGTACGAGGGAGCAATTGAGTTTTGTGGGAAGACTTGTAGATGTATTTGGTAAGGCAACAGGAATGCGAGTTAACAAACAAAAACCAAAGATTATGAAGTTGGGAGATTGGGCGAGAGAGGAGCTAGGTATAGAAACGTGGACGGTGGTTGACTGTGTTAACCTATGTGGTATACAGTATATGAGAGAGGTTGATAAGACGAGGGCATGTAATTCGGGGAGGGTGGTAAATAGTGTTTTGAGGCGTATAAGTAGTCTCAGGCCACGACATTTAACCCTACACCAGAGGGCGATAGTAATTAATGTTCTTCTTTATAGTAAAGTTTGGCACGTTGCTGCGCTGTATCCACTAATACAGGGGGATCTCAAACATCTTTTAAATAGAGTTTATAGATTTTTGTGGGGCTCAGGGTGCGACTGGCTCACAAGAGCGGTGGTAGAGACACCAATGCGTCAAGGAGGGTTAGGTCTTGTTCCTTTAAGAGACCGAGTCATTGCTTGTTATGTGAAACGTCGTTTTCTCCGACTGTGTGGCAGGCATGGTGGTTTAACAGAAATGTATCGTGACCTGCGCAGGCGGTGGGGACAGGCAGATGTAATCAGGTGCGATACGATGCTATGTGTGTTACTGTGCATGCGAGACGCGCGGAGCGTTAAATTAAGTACTTTGGAAAGAGTCGGTATGGTGAAAGTTGAGGTGAGAGTTCAGGGAATGGTCCCCATGTACGCGTGGTGTGATGTATGGAAGCGGGTTCATCAGTTACGTCTCCTTCCTCGAGTACGCAAAGTGGTTTTTAAATTTTTGCACGGGATTCTGCTGTCCAAGGTGGTGTTGTCTAATCGGCGTGTAGAGGAGGACCGGAGTTGATCAACGTGCGGGGAGGACGAATCAGCGTTTCATGTTGTGTATTTTGTAAAGATTTGGTAAGTACGTGCGTGGTTAAGCAGGTTTTACGAATGTAGTGGTGGGAGGTTTGTCGGTTATTAGGGCTTGAGTTTTGATTGGGGTGGGGTTGAATCTGTGTCAACGTGCAGTGTCGTATGTCGTACCCGGGATTATATTTAGTGTCTGGGCTATGGGCATGTTGAATTTAATAGTAGAATCCGGGTTAGGGGGAAATTCTTAGAACTAAGTGTCAAAAATTCAGTTGGTATTAGGGGAGATGGGAAAGTTTTTCCGTCGGTATAGCTTAGATTTAAAAAGGGATTTGAGAAAAATTTGTGTTTTTCGTGGGTAATTAAACGGGCTGTCAGCTGGTTTATGTTGTGTTAAATGTCTTTGTTTGTGAATGTTGTTGTATGTCTCCACTGTGATGATGTCATTAATAAAAATGTAAAAATTTTGTATATGCAGAAAGTTAAGAGTTTTCCCTTTTTTTATCTTGTATACCAATCATTGGTGTTTGTATAGATGTTTTTTCCAATTACTGTAATATATGATATTACATGTAATTGATTACATTATTTGTTGAGATGTAAAAATAACACATCGTATTTGTTATATTTGGATGTTTTCGTCGTTTGATTCATTAATACCTATGTCTATGTTGGTGTGTATGAGTGTGCTTGTGTGTGTGTGTTATTGTGTGTGTTGGTTTTTTAACTAATGATTATTATTACATCTATATTTACAAAGTGTGTTGCCATTTGTATATACAACATAGTTAGACATGTTCTTTAATAATGTATAATGTGTTGTGTCTGGTATAAAACCTTTGTCAATACTTTGTGTGGGAAGGTGTATTACCTTTATATTGTACGGTATCGGATTATTGTAAAATTAACGCTTTCTTTTGTGTGTTTTTAATATTTCATTTATCATTGCGTATTCACTGTTTTAAATAAAAAAAAAAATGTACCATTCGAGGCAGATGAGGCTGACATACGACGTGTTTTTGAGGCATATGGGAAATGTACATCTGGCACAGCAAGGCAAGTGGGCGGCAGGTGCTTATATGGGCCTCTAGAGGGGACATTTACCCTGAAAGATGACCCTAAGACATGCCATCCCATCTTATGTCGTGCTGGAGGACTTTAGAACGCAGGTTTTTGTATCATACACTGGACAGAGACGTATGTGCAGGTTATGTGGAGGGTACGATCATTTGGCAGCTGTGTGTGTGAAGCAGCGGCGGGTGCCTGCACAAACTAGTGCAGCACCTGTTATTAATGTAGACGCTGTTGCTACGAGCCCCACGCACAAGCATGAGCGTGGGCGATTGTAGAGTGAGGAGGTGGAGACCCACGAGAAGCCTGGCGTGTGTGAGGAAAGCTGTGTCCCACCAGAGACCAATATTTTGAAGGAGCCGAGTACAGAAGTGTGTGTGCAGGAGGAGGTAAAGGCGATTGAGGAAGAGCTTGTGGAGGTGTTGAGGACTTTGTCACCGCCTGTAGGGGTGGAGGATGAACCTGCAGGGGTGCGAAACACCGAGTTGACAGTGGAGGAATGTGACATACAAATACATAGCAGGGAAGACGTGGCGAATGGTGTGGGAGAAACGTAGCCGTGTTTTGGGGACGAAGCACGGTGGAGGTTGAGGTCCATCGTGCAGCCTCCTTCAACGATAAGATGGAGGACGTGGTTCTCACGAGGAAGAGAGCGGCAGCATCAGACTGATGATGTCCTGACGCTGGCGCAGAGAACTGGGAGGGTGGACAAATTTCGTCGTGGTAGCCAAGACAAGAGGCACCGGAAGAAAGGGGATGGGAGGGAAGGTGATGTGAAGACTTGTAGAAACCCAGGTGCAGGTGGACCTGGGAAGAATGGAAAAATATAGAGTAGATGTAGTGTTTCTTCAGAAGCACAATTTCAAGGAGGGGAAAGCGCTGGAAGTAGCAGGGTTTAAGGTGGTGACTCTGCCATCTGTACTTCTGAAAGGTGGTGTGGGTATCATGATCAGGGAGGCGAGCCCATTTGTGTTGCTAAGAAGTGAGGGGGGAGGGGGGGAGAGTGTTTCGCGTGGACGGGTGGTGGATGGGGCAGAGGGTATCTTTTGTTAGTGTGTATGCACCAGCAGAAAATGATGTGAGAGTAAAAAGGGATTTTGTATGTGAAGAACTAGTTTTCTTCTTACATGATTTACCTGCAGTGGCCATCGTTGGTGGGGACTGGAACTGCGTTATTAGGAGGGCTGACGTGAAACCAAAAGGAGCGGGGCATGTGTCGGCAGCCCTTGCGAGATCTCTTGAGGGATATTCAGTTGTGGGATGCGGTTGGAGGAGGGACGTGGGAGGTAAAGCACACTTTTGTAAGAAGGGGTTACACGGCTAGGTTGGATAGGCTGTATATATCTCAAGGGGTTTGGTTGACATTTTTCCGTACAATAGAAGTAGCTTATTTGGATCATCGGGCGGTAGTAGCAGAGGTGGGGTGGGAGTCACTAGTAGGTATATCTAGGGGATATTGGAAGTTAAATACAAGTTTATTAGGCAATGAGGAGGGGATAGAGGGATTTGCAATGCTGTGGGAGAGGTTAAGTGCAGAGGTAAATGGGGTAGAGGACATTGTGATGTGGTGGGATGGTGCGGCTAAAGAACGGATTAAGCAATATTACGTAAGAGAAGGGAAACGTACCAATTCTTTAAAATATGGGCTTGCCAACTATTTGGAGAATAGGTTACGGGGTTGTTATGCGAGGGGGGCGGTGGCAGGCACTTATCCTATGGATGAAATTATGGCAATTAAAGGGAGGCTGCGTGAGGTACAGGATGAGAGGTTCCAAGTGGTGTGGGTACAGGCGGGGGTGGAAGAGGTGTTATGGGGCGATAGACCTTCATCATGCATATTGTGTAGGCAGAAACAAAGACAGGCAATGACTGTTCCATGGTTGGAGGTGCATGAGTCGATAGTGGGGTACAGGGAGGGGCAGGTCATACAAGCTACGGAAGGAATGGGGGCGTTTGCTGATAAGTGGTATGAAAAGTACTGGCAACGAGAAGGGGTAGAGGATGGGGTTTTAGAACAGGTGTGTGGGAGTGTGGTATGTCAGTTGCGTAACAGTGATAGGGAAGCACTGGGTGGGGAAATAACTGAGGGAGAAATATGGAAGGCTTTAAGTGGAATGCAAAAGGGCAAAGCACCGGGAATTGATGGACTCCCGGCAGAGTTTTATCAGCAGCATTGGGAGCTAATGAGGCATTTTTTGGTTAGTTTATTAAATTGCATGAAGGAATGAGGTGAGCTGGGAGAGAAGCAGGCAACGGCTGTCGTTGTCTTGGTACCGAAGGGTAAGGGGCAGCATACGCTTCGGGATTACTGGGCGATCTCATTGTTATGCACAGATTACACGTTGTTTTCCAAGGTTTTGGGGAATTGGTTTAAGTGTGTGGTGGGGCGCGTAGTATCGAAAACTCAGTTTGGTTTGCCAGGGAGGTCTATGGTCGAGGGGCATGGGTTACTAAGGGATTTCGTGGAGACAAAAGGGGGGAGGGGGAGGTTTAGTGGCACTCGATTGGCAAGGGGCATACGATAGAGTGGATCGGAAAGGACTGAGAGCCATCCTCAGGGGACAGGGGTTTGGGGAAGAAATAGTGGGTTGGGTTGAGGCGTTGTATCGAGGTGCAATGGCGAGGGTACAGATTAATGGTCGATTGGGTGGGAAGATTGTAATGGGTAGGGGACTTAGGCAGGGGTGTCCTATGTCACAATTACTGTTTGCATGTGTACAGGATCCCTTTTATAGATTGGTGGAGCAGTGTATGTGTTGCGTAGAGGGACCAGGGAGTGGGGTTGTGAGGGTTTGGCCAGTTTTAATAGGGTATGTAGATGATACTACTGTTCTGATTAGGGAGGGGATGTCAATGGACACATTAGATGGGGTAGTACAAATGTTCACAGGGGCAACTGGTGTGAGGGTGAATTCAGACAAATCCATGGTAATGGGGTTAGGAGCTTGGGCGGGAAGGGTTGAGTGGGGTAGTGCAGTCGTGAGGAAGCAGGTGAATTCGTTAAAAATTTGCGGTCTTATCTATGCGGACGATCTAACTGTGGCACGCATGGAAAACTCGATTAGGATGGTAGACAGGATTCAGGGACGCTTGGGTGCATTGCGACCTTATCATTTGACCCTTGTGCAGCGTGCCATTCTTATTAACATCTTACTGTATAGCAAAGTATGGCACGTGGCAGCCGTGTTCCCATTAACTGGGCCGGCAATAACGAACATACTTAGGAGGGTTTTTTTTTAAATTCTTGGGGGGTTTTTTGGGCGTGATTGGCCAAAAAGGGGGACAGGGTTTAAGGGTTCCTGTAAGTGGGGGGGGGGTTTGCGGACTTAAAGCGGAGGGTCAAATTTTTTGTTTTTCATTAAAAGGGAGGTGATGGGGGAAAAGGTAGGTGGGGGGGGTTGGCCGGATCCAAAAACAGTTTCCCAACGTTTGTATACAGGAGTTGAGTTGCATGAGGTGAAACTGTGTTGAGGGCTATGGGTTGGGAGGATGGGGGTTGCAATCTGGGTGTTGGGGGATGTAATGTATCTTTTTTCTGAAATTGGCTTTTTAACCGTCCAGTGGGGTTTTCTATGGGGATGGGACGGGGGTGGTTGACGGGGGGGGGGGGGGTGCGGGAAAAATTTTAGTGGGAGGGGGGTCGGTTTTAAATGTGTATTTTTTTTGTGCGGCCCTAGGAGTGTAAAGGAGTGGTTAAATATGGTGATTTTTAGGATAGGGGGTAAAGGGAATTTCTGTTTTGGACCCATTAAGTCTCGAGGGGGGGGTTTTGGGGATGAAAGTGTCATCGGGCTGTGGGGTTATTATGGTAGTTTTAATTTATTTTTAATTTATTTTAAAATAATATATATTTTAAATATAATTTATTTATATAGATATATATATATTTTATTTTTTTTTATATATTTATATATAATTTTTCCTTTAATTTACCCCACAGCTCTGATGACATTTTTCCCCAAACCCCCCCACGTCGGACTTAATGCTCTAAATTTAAGTTTTTCCTTGACCTTTTTCCCCTATATATACCTTTTTTAAACCCCTTTTTCCTTTGACACTCCTCAGTCCGTCACAAAAAAAATTTCCCCAAATTAAAACCCCCCCCCCAAAACTCCCCCCCATTTCTATCCCGCCCCCCCCCCCCCGTAAACCCACTCGTCTATCGCTTTAAAAACCAACGGGGACGGAAAAAATGCCATGCAGAAAAACGATACATTAATCCCGAACACGAGATTGAAAACCTCACCCAAACCTAAACCTATGGGCCCTCAACACGTTTCCACTCATGCAACTCAACTCCTGTATACAACGTTAAAATTGTTTGGTTTTTGGCCAACCCCCCCCCTCCCACTTTCCCTCACCCATTTTCCCTTTTAATGAAGTGAGGTAAAAGAGGAGGGTGTTAGCGGAAACGTTCTAAAAACATTTATTTTGAAAAAAGGAAATTTTTTGGGAGGAGGTGGGGGGAGGGTTTTTTTCGAGGGTATGGGCCCAACTTACGTTACAGGTTTTTTTTGATTTTTTAAAATGTACGAGGGGGGGAGGGTACGATGGAGGGGTGTTGCTGGGGGTGGGAAGTCATGGGTAAAAAAAAAGGGGGTCGCCCCCCTTGGTTTTTGGATGAAAAAAATGTTTGTGTTTGTTTTGGGAAATGAGGATGTGGGGAAGTGAAAAATGTAGGGGAACTATGGGGGGGAAAGGGCCTGTGGAGCTACCCAAAGTGTCTTGTGTGTCATGGTTTTATAAAACATTCTTTTAGTATTAATGCCCCTTCAAGGTAGTAGTAATGATGAAAAGGGTATAAAGGGGGGGGGAAGGTTTTTGGGCCTCTTTCACAAAAGAAGAGTAAAGGGATTTGGGCATTTATTGTTTGGGAAAGTGATGGCGTTGCTTGCCCCGTGTTTTGGTGTAAATTGGTAGTTTAATAAGCATTTTATTGTATGTAGGAGATGGGGGACTCCATACTTTTTTGGACTTGGACTTGTAAATGTAAATTTACTTTTTTCGCCTGAAAATGTTAGGCGGATTTATCAACTGTGACCCATTAAAATTAAGATTTTTTTTATGTTCTTTCTATGTACATAGCACCCTTAAGTATATGATGTGAGTTGTGTTTGGGTGCAGTTTTTCAAAATAAGTTGTTTGTTTTATCTGTATTGGGGAAGTATGGGGAATTTTTTTTTCCCTTGTAGCCGTACATGACTGGGGTTTTTTAAAACTTTATTCTTTGTTTTCTGGGATGTTTTTAAATTAATAAAAAGTTTTTTTTTATATACTATTTTAAATGAGTGGGGACATGTTAAGGGAAAAATTACAAAAAGGGTTCCCTTTGGGGGTTTGGACATTCTTTGTTGAACCTTTCTTGGGAATTTTAATATTTTGAAGTGAATTTCTTTCACCGGTTGAGGTGTCATTTTTTTGTTTAAGTAAAGAGGGTCTATCCCATTGTAATATTTTTTTTTTAATATTTTTTGTCTAGGGTTTGTTACTGAATCACTTCTTTGAAGTGTAAATTACTATGTACCCTTTAATTTTAAGAGGCAAAAGGTTTTGGGGGTGATGGTTTAAATTTTTGCGGGAGGTGGGGGGGGGGGGGGAAATTGTGAAAAAAAATTTAAGCCTTCTGAGGTTTAATTCGGGTTTAAAAAGGGGGTTTTAATAGGGGTGTGGTGAGGGGTGTCGAACACTTTTGTTTTGGTGTTTTTTTTTTAAGGGAAAATTTGGGGAAATTTTGTGATTTAATTCTTTTGTGTACTTTTTTTTTAAAATTTTTCACCTTTTTATTGAACGTTTTAAAAAAAAATATAAAAAAAAAATTTTTTTGATTTTTTGTTGGTTATATTTTTTTTCGGGTGGGGGGGGAGGTAAAAACTGTGACAAAAGTGTAAGCCTTTCCAGGATATCTTTTTTGGTATAAAAACTGGGTTTTTGTATGGTGTGGGGGAGTGCCCCAGGGTGTCACAAATTTTTGTTGCTTTGTCATTTTTGGGGAAGGGGTTTAAATTGGGGATTTGTTATTTAACTCATTTTTGTGTCCTTTTAATATTTTTTCCCACCTTGTATTGTAGGTTTTAAAAAAATAAAAAAAAAAAATAATTGTACCCATACCTTTGTTTTTATGTCCCCAAACTTGCTTTGCTACATCCCTTTTATGCCCACATCTACCCCTTCTATACCACTTTAAAATAAACTTTCCCCTCCCCAGGGGCGCCCCTGCTGTGTCCCCCCTGAATTCCCTCTGTCCTTTGTCTCCACCCTTTTTGATTTAGAGGGGGACGTGTGCTACTGTCCCCCCTATAGTTGATGGTAGCAGTTTTCATTTTAAAACAGGGCCCAAACCCGGCGCCGCGTCAATTTTGGTGTATTGAATTGATCAGGGGGGCCTTTGTTTGGGCCCGTAAACGGGGTACTATTGCCTGTGAAAAATACGTGATACCTTTGGTATACCCAACAAAGATTGTGGGGTGGGCAATGAAGGGTGATCACGGATTTTTTGTGGTTTGCTCGGCTCTTTGTTTACGGGAAAGGTGGTCGACAAGTTCCGGGGAGGTTTTTTCCTTGGGGTTTCCCCCGCAGGGTCAAAAAAAGCTACAGGGACGTTTTCCCACTATTCAATGGGTAAAGGTCAGAAATGTGCCCTTTGAGGCAGTTGTGTCTGAAAATAGGTTTGCACTGGGAAATTTTTGGACCTCCCAAATGGCAACAGCGGGGAGGAGGTCAAAGGGGCCCATTGCGGAATCCAAAAAGGGTTTCTTTTTTGAAAAAGTGACATTATGGCCCCCCCAACCCCTTTTACGGGGATCTTCCCAGGATTTTCAGAACTCAGGAAGGGTTGTCATATGCGGGAAAACGCCGCACTTGAAGGTTTTTGCAGTGCTTTGTTCTTTTGGGGGACAGTGTGAACGACGACGAGGTCCCAAAGGGTTGGACAACAAAGCCCCATTTTGAGGAGGAAGCTGGGGGTGCAAGATGTACTCGTGGGGCCGGGTTTGATACAATCTGGGATTTTCTTGGAGGGGAAGAGGTTGAGAGGGTCTACGGAAAAAGGGCGTGTGCCAAACTCCCGGAAGGGGTCGCCTTCTTTGGGGGCCCGAAAACCAGTAAAATGCCCAGCTTCAAGATGTGCATAAAAAACAACAAGGGGAAAATCCATTGCCCCGTTCTGAATGAATTATTTAAAAAGAGAGAAGCATGAGTCCTTCTGGGGGCCCCTTCCCCTAAACCTGTGACCTGCTGTAAAGGGGGGACGCGGGAAAAACGAAGAGCAGCGGGTTTCGGGGGCGCCCCTGAGCCTTCTTGAAACATACGGGGGAGGTGGAAATCCCACCAGGCTGCCTCTGCGGAAAAAGGCATGAAAGGGGGAAAGTGTTATGCAAAAGCACTCTGTGCGCTTTCAAAATTCGGAGGAAGTGCGGGACGCCACCCCAAAGGGTCCGGAAAAAAAACCGGGGGGGATGTGGCACAGGGGGGGCCCAGTGGACTAAAGCTAAGGGGATGGTCAAAGTGCTTCAAAAGGGGGGGGGGGGGGGGGGTTTAAAAAAAGGTGGGAAAAAAAGATTCATGGGGAAACTTTTTAGTATCAAAAGGGAAAAAAAACCCAACTGCCCAATTTTAAGGTTTTAAAAATAAATATTAATGTTTGAGGAGGGGGTGGAAAATGGTGTTGGTTCTGAGAATTTTTTAGTGCGAAATTAATTTTAAAAGATCCCTTTAACTGTTGGCATATGTGTCTTACCTAACAACCTGTCGGTTTTTTTTTTCCCTTTTTAATGTTCAATCTGTCAGAAATGCAAAACAAGGGTATTTGGGGTTACGGACCTACAATCAACTTCGAAAACCCTCTATAGTGAAAAAGGCGGGAATTTGAGAGGGACCGGGACCTCCCAACATCTTTCTTACCTCTTTAGTGACCAACGTCTCCCTCTTGGTGCTATAAAGGGCTCCGTCCTTTTCACTTCTTCTCCATTTTTTTCCCATTCTAGGGAAAACAATGCTTTCCCCCGGGGGGACTGACCCCCTAAAAAACCTTTAAGGGTGAGGGAAAGGGTTTTAATCTCTTAAAAGAATCTTCTGCTTCTATAACTTTTCTGTACTCGATGAAAAAAACCTATTTGTGTAGGCGAAACTTTTTCGAAATAAAAGATACCTTTTCTGTTGCATATGTTTCTTACCTATCAACAGTGGGGCAATAATTTTGGGAAGGGTTGTTTTTTGTTCAGGAACACAATCATAAATTGAAGGGGGGGGTTTTTCGGATTTGATGGGTATGATGTGTATGTGGAGCATGCCTTTTTTTTTAATTTTTTTTAATTTTTAAATTTTTTTTTTTAAAATTAAAAATTTTTTTTTTAAAAATTTTTAAAAAAACAAAAAAAAAAGGGGGTAAAATTAAAAGGGGGTTGTGGGGGGGGGGAAAGGGGTTAAATAATTTTGGGGGAGGGTGAAGGCTGCCTTCGTTTTGTGTGTTCGGTTGGCAGAGAAAAAGTTTGGGGGGTGTTAAAAAAAAATTTTTTGTGAAGGGGTATTAAAATTTTCTTTTTTGCGGTCCTCCCGAAGTGGCGCTCATAGGAGGGGATTTGGGAAATGCGTGTTTCCCGGGGTAGGGATGTTGAACCCCGGGGGAAATGGAAAAATTTTTTTGGGGTTTTTGCGGGAAATTTTTTGAAAGGGGGGGGGATTGGGGGGAAATTGGGGGGGGGGTGAGGGTTGAAATACTTTTGTACATCGTGGGTATGTAAAGCCAAATTGATTGGTGTAGTACCGGGGGTACCGTCGCAGTTTGAGCGTGCGTATCGTGGATGTGGTGGGTTTCCCATCATAGGGGGGTTCTCGTGGAAATTTGGGTGGGAAAGGGGTTAACCCAGGAGTCGGGAGTTATTGGAAATTTAAAAGTTAAATTGTTGAAAAAGGGAATGAGGAAGAATATCTTTTGCAACTTTTTGGGAGGGTTTGTGGGGGAAAGGGACCTGGGGACGGTGACTTGGGTTTAGTGGTGGGATATGGTGGCTAAAGACAAATATCCGGGATTTCTATGTTCAGTGGGGGGGGGAGGAAAATAAAACAAAAGTTTGTAAGGGCCTTCGGGGTATTTGGGAAGGGCAGTTTTCATGTTGTTTTGTGGGGGAATTGTTTCCCCAATTTCCCCGTAGAGGAAAAATTTCGGGTTTAAAGGAAAAATTTTTAAAGGGGTTGAAAAATGATCGGTTGATTGTGTAGGTGGTGGGAAGTTTGGAGGAGGTTCTCTATGGGGATTTAGGGCCCTTTTGCATGTGTTTTTTTTTTGGGGGGGGAACAGAAGGGCAATGGGAGAGCAGTACGGAAAAAAGGGGTTAACAGTGCCCCGCAGGGAAAAAGAAGGCTATCACAAAAGGGGCCCAAATGTTGGTGACGACAGGGGCATAAGGGTATATAGATTTCGTGGTTTAAGACCAATGGCAAAAAATTGGGATAAAATTTTTTGCAAAAGGGAAATCCCGGTTTAAAAACCCTGAAAATGTGTGCTTAGTATGTATAACAGAAAAGCATTGGAAGGGCCCATTTCGGGGGTGTGAAATATGGCGGCTTGGCTGGGGGGGAAAACTTAGGTAAAGCCCCCTTGGGCTTGAGGGGGTCCCGAAATGATTTTTATGTGCAAACTTGGGTGTGAAAGAGAGGTTTTTGGGACGGTTGTTTTTAAAATCTTAAAGGGGAATAAAGGGGGTTTTTGGGAGAATTGCAAAGGACGGCAAAATGGGGTGGTCTTGGTGCCAAAAAAAGGGGTCGAATCAACAGTTCTGGTTATAGGGGGCCCTTTTACTTATGTGTGTGTGATTACAAGTTTCTGCGAGAATACTGGGGAATTTTTCTGAAAAAAAGGGGATGGAAAAAGTTTTTTAATTATGGGAAAAATACGGGATACCAGGGGGGGTCCATGTTTGAAGGGCCCCGGGAGGGTTCGTGGCCCTTTATAGAAAGCCGACAGGTTTTTGGGTGGGGGGGGAGTGATTTTAGCTTTGGGTTGGGTTTTCTGCACAGTAGTGTTTGAAAGAGAAGTTTTTTGGCGGTTTATGCATTGGCGGGTTTTGGGGGAAAGAAAATTATTCTTGGGCACAAGGGGCTTTATTTCAAAAGGGGCACATGCGTGTGGGAGGTCAATGGTAAGTTAGGTGTGCCAGTTCAGATGGTTCGAGGGGTTTTAGGCGGTTGTTTCCCCCTTTACCCGTTATTGTTTGGCCCGGTTTTCAGGAAAAGATTTTTGTGGGGGGTTTTGGGGGGTTATGAGCGCAAGGGGGCTGGTATTGTGGGTTACCGAGGAAAGATACTGGGTCTTGGGGGGAGGTGGTGTAAAAAATTGGGAACAGGTTTGGGAAAGGGAAACGTGGACGTGTTTGGGGAGGCGGGGCAGAAATGAGAATTTTTGCTACGAAAAACTTAAGTTTTTGGCCCGTGGGAAATTGGGATCAAATGAAAGGGGCATGAGGGGGTAGGTGGAGAGGGGGGATCAGTTAAGATTTTGTGGGATTTTGGGATGTTTGTGATCAGTTGGGGGCATGTGAGGTGAACTCTTTGGGGGCCCTGGGGCGTTTTATTAAAAAAGGTTTTTTTTGGATTTAGGTTTTTGCAAAAACTAACGTTTTGAAAACCCGAGAGTCATTGCGACAAAACTTATATTATATAAATAAAATTTTGGCCCTGTGGTGGTCAAACTATCCCTTTTTTGTGCCGAGAGGTCCGAAAAATTTTTGCGAAAGGGTTTTTTCAGTTCTTTGGGGATCTGGCTTGAGTGGTTAAACCGAGGGGTTTTTAAATTTCTCTGCCCATTGGCCAAGGGGGGGGTGGGGCTAAAAACCGTGGAAAGAAGGGTTTTTGGAAATATTTACGTGAAACGGAGGCTTCTGCGGGGGATTGAAATAAAGGGGGGGGGGGTCGAGAAAAATGATGCGAACATAAAACGTTTGGGGGCCGGGGGAAGGGTTTGCGAAATTTGGGGAGGCCCATGTTTTAGGGTTTCTGATTGGGTGCGAGGTATCCCGATCGAGTTTAAGCTGCACATAATCGGAAGGGAAAACGGGGGAAAAGGGGTTTGGGGTGGCTCCTGTGGAAGGGCCCAAAAAGAGAATTTCCTGGTGCGACATATGGGAATATCTCCAGAAGTTACGCATTAAATCGGGGTACGGAAGGGGAGTATCGCTTTTTACACGAGATTCTGCCGTTGGGAAATTTTTTATCAATCGAAAAACTCAGGGAAGGGGGGGAGTGTTTGAAGTTTTTTGAAGTTGAAAAAATTTTTTTTATGTTGTATAATTTTTTTTGGAAAAGCCCTAGGGGGAGGGTCAGGGAATGGTTTTTGGGAAAGGGGAATTTTGATTTATGGTTGGGGGGGTGGGTTGCAGGTATTGCGAGTGTTAAGTTTAGTGTTTATTGGGGGGGGAGGAGGTTTAAAAACACAGTGGCATATCTGGTAAAATGATTTCGTGTTCACATTTTGGGGAAAGAGGTTTTAGGAGGGGGGTGAAAGAATAAAGGTGCTGGCAGCGACTTTTTTCGATTAAGTGCCGCAATCGGGAAGTATATGGTAGGGATTTGGAAAAAATGGGAATTTTCAGAGGGTTATAGGAAAAATTTTGGCTGTGTTTATTATGGACTTTGTAGGGGGTTTTAATTTGGGAAAACAACGGGCTAGCCTTTCCCTTTTTGAGGTTTTGGGGGGTTTCGAGTGGGCAAGAATGTAGGTGAAAGGGGGCGTTTTAATATTGAAATAATTTATGGAAGAAATGCGTTTAGGGGAAAGGGGATTACGCTTTTCTGTATGACACCATTGTTTGTTTTAAGGTGTTTTTCCCTTGGGGGATGGGGTTTTGGGGGGAATGATGGAAACGTATGTTTACATTAATAGTCGGTGCGTGAGTGTGTATATTTTTTGCGTGCTTTTGTACGGAAAAATAAAAGATTATTTTTTTAAAAGGGATACCCCGTGTTGTGAGTGTATATTTGAACAGGGGGAATATGGTGGATGACAGAGTGTAGCATGTTAGTATAAAAATGGGTTACCCAAAAATTTCATTAAGGTGCGGGGAATTTTCATTTGTTTATAAGTATCCATTGTGAAATTGAATAATATACGTGATCTACAGGATTGTTTTTTTGGTTTTTTTGCGTGTTTTGCCCTTTTGCCTTAGCGCTTCTTTTTTTTTTTCATAATTTTTATTTTGGAATTTAGAGTTAATTAAATTAAAAAAAGTCTGTAACGGGTTTTTGGCCCTTTAATTTTATATTGCAAGTGTAATGCCCGTTGGGGGTGTATTTTGTTTTTGCTGTATTTAGTAGTTTAAACATTATTGTGCATGTAAAAGGTACGAATTTTTGGTGTTTTATTTACATTTTTTGTGTTAAGGTGGGCCCCTTGTTTTTGATCGTTGGGAAATTTGCGGGATTACTTTTAGGTTATATGGGGATAACAGGGGCCCCACTTCACCCCGCAGGGTGGTCGGTTTTGTGCACCGGAAATTTTCTAGATTCCCTTTTCGAAAGGGTAAAAGTCTATATTTTTGGGTTTTGATGTCGGTTTGCAAGTTGTGGGAATTTGGGGGGGGGGGTTTTTTGTAGGATGGGAATGGCAATCGAGTAGTACCCCACATTTTCCTTTTAATCAAAAGTGTTAAAATTTGTTTTAAAATTCAATGTATGAGGGAACAATGGGAAAAATCGTGAGGGGAGTGTTGGGTGTTTTGTTTTTATATATTAAAGGTCAGAAGAACGGGGTTTTTTTTGTTTATTTAGGTCTTTACTTGAAGTCCCCTGGGGGAAATTTTGAGAAAGTCCCTTTTGACAGATTTAATTACTATATGGGTGTAAAACACTTGTTTACTGAAAAAAAAATTTTGGGGTTTTGAACCATGAGGTTTCCAATTTATGCAAAAAATGTTTTTTTTTGACACTGTAGCAAGTCTAAAAAAGCCCGGGGGAATCTTGGGCCTTTTTTGCCACCCGAAAATGTTATAAAGCTTTTGATAGCTTATGGCATGATGGCCTTATATACAAATCATGGCCCTACCAGACCATAACTGGACTTTTCTCAGAGTAATTTATAATTTCTTAACTCAAAGAAAAATCATTCCCACCTTCATGGCAGGTCGACAGAACCTTTTATACCGACGGCTGGTTGTCCCACAAGGTTCTTGTCTCAGTCCACTTCTGTTTAACATTTATGTGAATGACCTTCCTCAACCAGAGTTTAATGACAAAATTGTGACACAGTTTGCAGATGATGTTTTTCATGTCGTCTCATCAACTCCAGTAACGGAAAAATACAAGTATGAGGGGAGTCAGAGAATAAATGAATATTGAACTTCGTCGAACATCTAATTTGGGAGAAGAAATGGAGAATTACGACTAATCCTGACAAGGTCCTTGTTAGCCGATAGGAGTTTTGCATCAACCATCGAAGATAAAGGGGGTATCTCCATCAGAGGTTATCCCTGTAGCCATTAGAAACCTACAAGATCTTGGGATATGAAATAGACAGGCTGCTCACTCAACATCTCATGTAACTAAAAGATCAACACAGCCAAAGCCGGTCTTAGCAGACTCTTTCGATTCAATCAAGCCCTCAACATGTCAAAAAACTCTGTATAAAATGAAAATTTAAGACCTATACTCGAATCCCCTTGTGTCCCAATGTCTTAAAAACAAAGACCAACATGCTACGGTTACAAAGGGCCCCAGAATAGAGCTCTTCGCTTTATTCCCGATACCGGAGGAGAGACAGAGTTAAAATGGCAGATTTACACACACAACAAGTATTACTGCCATAAATGTACGCCTTGAACCCAAAAAAAAGAAACAACTTTATACAATGCAAGAACTATACATGCCAGATAGAGAACATCCTATACAAGTGATAAATACCACCGATTACACCATCAATATTTCCGCCTCACAGGACTCAAAGAATGACTCTCCCACAGAGGGTTCGTCGTTTTATTCATAAAGATGTATTACCCTCGACCATGATTTTGAGCAACTTACCTGATGAAGAAGATTTGGGTACCCAGAACCCTTCTATGTATACTGAGAAAATCATCGCCCCCAATTAGGGAGGGCATCTTTTAAAAAACTTTCTAATGTAAAATTATGTATTCACTATGATTGGACACCCCCAAAAAAGAAGCTATTGTCACGAACTTATAAACTGGCCAGAAAATTATTGCCTTTTTTGTGTTAAATATCCGTTGTGCAATCGGAAAAAAAAAAAAAAAAAAAAAAAAAAAAAAAAAAAAAAAAAAAAAGCAATTGCAATTGTATAACTACTACCAATTCAGAGTCATGTACTTATATATCTGTTATATCTATGTGACTCTGATGGGTTAGTATTATACCCCTTAAAGAATATCTTATCAATTCACATACACTTTTTAAATTACACCAAAGTGGATGGGCCACTTACCTTTTATATCCTACCTCTCTCCCCCCTCCCACCCTTTTCCAATATTTCCATCCTTACCCATCCTTCTTCCTTACCCATCTTACCAAAGCTCTGGTCATCAGAACTAGAACTAGGTCAGTGAAAGTATACTTTTGAGGGGTACTGTAATTTTTGTTCATTCTTATATTTGCTCACAGGTGTGGGTGAGTATCGGTTGTGTAAGTTTAAAGAAAGCGTTATACTGTCATGATGTCTCATTGTGTAAAACCCAGTAGATTGAGTACTGGAACCATTCCTTATAGTTCGTGTTGTTTCTTTTTATACATGTACTTGTTTATGTACTGTTACAAAAAACGCGATTCTAAAAGCTTAGAGATCTCCAGTGAATACTAGAAAGGACTGCCCTTCTAGCATCCAGCCTGTTACTGGGTTTTCGTAACAAGTAGTCAGTATCCTTGTCCAATTATCCATTAAAATTCAGTATGGTTCAATAGCTTTTTAGGATTATAACTGGTAGGCTACTAACTAGAGAAATTAAAATTTAATAAATTTATTAAGTCTAGAGGTATATTATCAAAGTAAATTAAATCACAGCAATCAAAATAAAATCAATCTCTCGAGTTCATTATTATTGTGCTGAAAGCACATATCACATTTATAATTCTTAAGTACCGTCAGGGACATTAACATTTCATAAGATATTACAAATATGTACAAGTAAGTGTGTATGTGTGTAAGTGCTCTTAAGTAGTTAGCTATGTCTCAAGACTCGAATAAGATTAAACAAGTGACTGACAAAGTCTCAAATAAACTAACTTCTTGACCGGGCTGGCAACCCGAAACAGTCTGCTTGAACAAACAAAGAATGCTAAGCCCAATAGCCATATAACCCAAGGGCGGACTGCGAACAGAATCAGGAATGGGAAATAATATAACGACACTAAGTTGGGACCATCAGAGATCCTCACAAAAGTTACAAAAACTCCCATAATACTGAATCTATGTTCAGCATAGGAAAAACTGTGACTGTGACAATACACAGGAACCAGTACAAAATTAGGTCAGAAGCTATAGCTAAGGACCTGAGATGTTCAGAGGTCAATGTGACACACAACTCAGTACAACGTCGAAAATCACAAAAGTCTTATACAATGTTCTGTGAACAGAGTTCTACAGAACTAACAAGAATAATGAGACAGACAATCTGTCCAACCAGCAAGCGAGTCTACAGCAGATTGAATACTTCACGAGAGGTGAGGACACCCCCCCCTCGATCACGTGATAGCTACGTGGACAGCGCAGCTCAGAAGCCGGCAGTATAACGAGCGACAAGCGATAATTACAGTAGTTTGACAATCAAGACTAACTGAGCACATTTTATATACATCCTAACAACATAAGCTACGTCAAATAACAATATAAGGCAATACATTTGCGATTTAGCTATTATCGCAAATATAAGCAATATAAAATTAAATGAAAAGGTAATATACATTATATATACATAATAATCATTGTAACCCATTCAGGGGTTGCAACACCCCCCCCAACACGACAGAGGGTCGCACTAGGAGTTGCATTAATGTCTTTCACATTATTTCTGATTACTCATATCAATATTATATAATATAAAAATTATTTAGAGTCACTCTCGTCCCAAGCACCTCTACAATTTCACAGCGTCCGTCACTAGGATGTACTAGGGCAGTACACAGTATCGTATCTCTGCATATTCGTGGTTATGTACATCAGTGTAGAGACAGGATAGCGCTGACAAGGAGGGCACGTTGAGGCTCGATCATAGTAGAGGAGACTGCATTCCACTCTTAAGTAGTGGTTGTGGAATGCTAGGCAGTATGAACATCTGAGTATGAAACAGCTTAAGGTGTGTAGTGAGGGGGGGGTCTGTGACAGGACAGTGTTGCGTCACGCAGTACATCACCCGCACCACACTACTCACTCAACACTCAGCTTGTCTCCTCCTCACACAACAATACTGTAAATACATAAATATAATAATTAGACATGACATGAGTATATATAGTTAATATGGGCTGGAGGGATTAAGTTACTTTACTGAATTTGACATAGCAAGTAACAAAAGGTATTTGGGCATAAAATTACGTTAATTTAATGTAAAGTAAAAGGACACAAGTGCAACTAATGTGACATTTATTGTGGCAACGTTTCGCTCTCCAGGAGCTTTATCAAGCCATTACAAACAATACATGGACACAGATGGTATATATAGGAACAGAGTGAGGTGAATACTAGTGAGGTACCATTTCGATGTTCACTAGTGGTAGTAGTAGTGGTAGTGACAAAAGTAATACAATATGGTAGAGCAATTAATTCGTACATGAGTAAAAGGATAAAAAAGCTATTACATGGGTAACATAAAAATGGGTTGGACAAATATAGACTGGAATGAGGCAGCTTGTTTCAGTGTTCACCTCTCTGTGCTGTGTGTAGTATAACAGGAGAGACTATGTGATGGCAGGGTTTACTGTTTTCAGGAGGATTCTTGCTAAGACTTCGGAGATGGTGAAGCTGCCGTTGTTTTGTTTAATTGTATTCGAAACAGCGATCAGTGCTGATTCAAGGCACTTGCGTGTGCGGAAATTTTGTTTCTTTTAATCACTAATAGGGCGTCTCTGAATTTCATGAGATGATTGGTGGAATTCCGGTGTTGTACACAGGCGTTGTTTAAGTTGTCGTTCCTACATGCGTAAATGTGTTCATTGAGGCGGGTGTCGAGGTTTCTTGCTGAAACTAATTTCAGCACACGCAAGTGCCTTGAATCAGCACTGATCGCTGTTTCGAATACAATTAAACAAAAAACAACGGAGCTTCACCATCTCCGAAGTCTTAGCAAGAATCCTCCTGAAAACAGTAAACCCTGCCATCACATAGTCTCTCCTGTTATACTACACACAGCACAGAGAGTGAACACTGAAACAAGCTGCCTCATTCCAGTCTATATTTGTCCAACCTATTTTTATGTTACCCAAGTAATAGCTTTTATATCCTTTTACTCATGTACGAATTAATTGCTCTACCATTTGTATTACTTTTGTCACAACCACTACTACTACCATTTAGTAAAATTCAAAATGGTCCCTTTCACTAGTATTCCCCTCACTCTTTTCCCATTATACCATCTGTGTCCTGAAATTGTTTTAATGGCTTGAAAAAGCCCCTGGAGAGCGAAACGTTGCCAAAATTTAAATTACTTTATTTGCCTTGTGCCCTTTTTTTATTTTTCTTATTGTCGGTAATTCTACCAACTTTAAACAATTTAATGAAATGTTTAATTATTAAGGACGAGACAGAGCGTCAGAAATTTAAACCATTACAATGCCCCCTTATGGTTTTATACTAATAGAATAAGGGGGATTCTGGGGCCCACCTCTGATCCTAGCATTTTTACTTTTCATAGTTTTAAATTATTGAGTGGTTTTTGTGGTCTAAAAAAAACTTAAAATTTTTAAATAGGGAAGTCCCCAAATACACGTCAAATGTTCCAAGGACACCACAAGAGCAAAGGGGCCTCTTTCCCAAATAGTGGCAAAATTTTTTTCTGGTGTCTTTTAAGCTTAGATGAATAAAAATATAGGATGGGAGAATTTAAATTGGGTTGTTGACTGGTAAAAGCAGCACAGCGCCCACGGGGCAAAAACCACCCCGCATCTATATGTAAAAAGGGAAGGGAAGATTGAAATTGGGACTTTTCAACAAAAGGAGCAGAGATAAATAAGAAAGATAAGTTTTCTTTGGGATTTTTTAACCCCGGGGGGGTTAGCCCCCCGGGAAAACCCCAAGAAAGTCAGGCGTCATCGAGGCTTTTTAACTTATTTCCTTTGGGGGGCCCTTAATCTTTCCCCGGGAAAGCCCCCACACCAGTCGACTAACACCCAGGTAACCTTTTTTGTCTGGGTTTTTAACGGGACAAAAACAGGTGAAAGGGAAAAACGTGCCCGAAATTTTTTCCACCCGCGGGGAATCGAACCCCGGGGCCTTCCGTGGTAAAGCGGGGCTTTAGCCACCAGACCCCCCGGTTACCCAAGCCCCTTCAACCTTTTGAAGGGGTCTGAAAAAATCTCTATTCCAGGTGAACTAACTTTGCTACAAAGTAAGCTCAGTAAGAGAGCGCAATCGGAGAAAAGTTTGGACAGAACCTGCGAAAATTTATCCTCCAAATCCCAGGAATTTTTCCCTTGTACCCCTTTTCCCTTTATCCTGGGGCAAGGAAATTCGAAATTGCCAAACCCTTACCCCTCAAAAAAGCAACCCATTTTGGGGCCAAATAAAAAAACCCCTGGGGATAGGTAATTTTTTGGCTTGCCCAAAAACTACATTTAGCTAAGTTAACCATTTAAGTTGTATTGCCCCAGTTCTAAAACAATGCTTGAGTGGTCAATTTGCTGTTCCCACCGTCACTTAAAAACCAAAAAAAATCGTCAAGGTGGGCCTTCTACCCCTTCTAAGTTGGGGGGTCAACTCGTTCATTATACTTGGAAGGGAAAAGGGCCGCGTTACTAGGGGGAAGGGGGGTGACGAGGTATTTAAAATTTTAATCCATCTTAACAGTAAAAGCAGATATTTCTTGAGCACGGTCAGTAAGGGACATGAAAATTGCCTCTTTAAGAGATCAAAACCGGCTGAAAAAATTTGGGGCTCCTGACACAGGGTTCAATAAGGTCGTCAATACGAGTGGGGAAAACCCATCAGGCAAGGTAAACCAGGTTCACTTTCCTGTAATCAGTGCAATCCGGGAAATCCCCGCGGGTTTTGGGAAACAAAATTTCCGGGAGATCCCCCCATGGATTTTTTACTGCTTTTTCAAAAAATGCGTGAGAAAACAAAAATCAACCTCTTCTTCAATGTTTTAAAGCTTTGTTGGATTTCATCCTTTTAAGGGTTGATTGTTTAATGGGTGATGCCCCCTGAAAATTTCAACGTCATTTTTACCCCCAAGTAAAAAAATTTTTTAGGAACTTCCCCGGGAAAAAATTTTCAGGGAAATGCAAAATCATTTTTTTTTAAATATCCCCAGTTTTAAATAAACCCCAAGGGTTACTAAGAAAATCGTCAAGTGACTTTTTAAAATCACAGAATTTTCTAAAGCACCTCTATACCTCTAGAGATGTCGGGTGACGAGGGTTTTTTCCCTCTGTCCTAGGAAGAATAAAAAGGGGTAGTAGGTAGAGGACTAGCGTATTTGCCTTAAGTGGTTAAAGGGGGTACACAAAAATTAGATTTCTTTTTCCCGGCGTATTTTACCAAAAAATTTTTCCCGTGCAAAGCTTTTTCACTACCCCCAGGGGACCTCATACCGGGCTTGTAAAAGAAGACCTGGTACAAATTTCCGAGCCACCCCTTTTTTCCCCTTTGCTTTTAAAAGGAACGAAGAGACAGAAACGCTTGTCTTTAAAGTTGCTTCATTCTGGGCTTGGGTAAAAATTTGGTTTTTCGAAGCTAGCCCTAGGGTTTGTCAAATTTTCTGCTTTTAATAAAGGTGAAGTAAAAAATTTGGGGATTTGTTTTTCCCTGTCCCCCAAAATCTTTCAACATGCAAGGGGACCACGCACTTGGTGTCCGAATTTAATTAAAAACCGGTAAATCCGAAAACTTTCTTGCTCACTTTCTTCAAAGGAACAGAAGAAATGGAAATACCCTCACCCCGCCCTCTAAAAAAAATGTTCAAAATAACCTCTCATCTGGACTTAAAGTGGTTCTGATAAAATTTCCCCTCTAGACCCCCTTGTAAATGTGGATGATAACTGGAAAAAAAGTCAGACTTTTTTCCTGGGTGGGATAATGCTTCTCAAAAGATTTAAAAATTTAAATTAGACCCCTGATCTGATTGAAACTCTCGGGGCCCCAACCCAAACCCTGGGAAAAAAAAATTTATCAGCACTTCACATGCATGAGCATTAATTTTTCTCATGGGAATGCTTGGATAGGTGTTTGAAAGCGTCCAAAAAAATTGAAAATTAAGTTTTGGGTTTTCCCCTGTTTGGTTCGGGGAAAAGGGGCCCAACACAATAAAATAATAAGACGTGAGAATGGTTCCCCCCATGCACGGTGATAGGAATAAAGGGGCCCGCATTTGAGGTGTTGCGCGGGGTTTCCCCTGTCAGTTGCCCACACGTGGCAAGGGTCGCACAGGATCAGCTACTGTTTCTTCATCTTTGGCCAAAAAATTTGTTTTGCCAGTTTCCCGAGTGTTTTTGAAAACCCCAAAGGCCTCCTAGGGGCCCTTTGTGACCCAAAACCCAATGGCTTGTTAAACGAAATGTAACGGTAACATTTGCTAGATTTTTTTTGACTGGGGTGGAAACACTATCAGCGACAACTTACAAAAAATTTTTTCCCATCAGTACCCGTTAATATAATAGAAAACAATTAAAAAAGATCCTTTGTTTCCACTCCAAAAACTGCTATATCTACAGCCCTTTCCCAAAGGTGCCCTGATCAACAAACTATCCTTTATTAAATCATATGAGTTAAAAATTTTAACCCATCAGTTGTGCCCTGAGAGGTTAAAGCCCGGGGGGGATTTCAGTGTTAATGACCCTGGGCGCAGAGCTTCACAAAAACAACAATTCAACCCCAAATCATCGTCATCAATAAACTCCAACAGGAGACAAGGAGGGGTTTGTTGAATCTTTGACATAGCTCTTGTAATTGCTCTGAAGGAAATTTTTTAGGGTTTTTTTCCTACAACTTCAAAGGGATAATTACATCAGTGGTAAAATTTTCAATACAAGTGGGTTTTTTACATATACCAGCATGAAGGGTTTTGTTCCCGATCAACAAGGGCCACTGACCTGATGGGGAAAAAACCCCTGGATATACCCCTGAAAAATAAAACCTTAAAATTTGTTCCCAAAATAAACTTTTTGCAGAGGCACTTTTATAACCCCCCCTCCATGGCTTTTAACAATACATTTTATCTTTCAATAGGTAAACGTCAGTTAAGGGGGGAGTACATCTTTTTCTTAAAAAGGTGAGTAACTGCCATGTCCCTAAAAGCCCAATTTTTCTCAGTTAGATGTATTCGCAAATCCCATTTTACTCTCGGAAAGTAAGGACTCATTTCTGAAAGAAATTTTTTTCGTCAATACATTTCGACGCTAGCATCTATCCTTTTAGTAACAATTTTCTAAAACGTTGGGTAAGAGGAAAATTTCTAGGGTTTGGGGTTTCTCGGAAAGGAACGATTGGGGTGGGGGCGCCAGCCGCATGCTGTATCTCGTATCTCTTTCTAAATTTTTAGCAATACTCTCTAGCATTTCCTTTTCCCGTTACAAAAAAAGGGGCATTTTACTTTCTTCTCGGTTTCCGATTTCTGTCTACCCCAGAGACAAATTCAGGATTGTTAGTTTTCCGGTAAAGGTACGAGAAAATTACGTAAAGGTTTCATCAGGGGGCCCGGGAATGAGCAGCTGATTTAGGTTGCCAACTTTTTAGGACAATCCTTAGTTTCCTTGTTTCTTTGTGTTTTAGTTTCATACAAGTTTTTTTAGAAATCTCTAATTTTTTTGCTAATTTTGCAGTTTCCCAAAAATCCTTTGGGAGTATGGGTCGATAAAATTTTCTTTTGGGGTTTCGCAGACTTTTCAGTTGTTAAACTCTTTGTTTTGTAAAAAACTGGGAAAAAGGGTTGTCCCTAGTTGTTACCCCTTGGAGGCCTTTCACCCCCTCTGAAAAGCAAATTTTTTCCCCACGAGCAAACTCTAAAACAAGTTTGATCTTGTCGTCGTTTTAATGTACGAAATGCTCTTTAAAAACTTAAAGGGAACAATTATATGTCCCCTAAAAAATATTTTTTTTGGGAAACGGGCATAACTAATGTACTTGGAAATTTTAAGGCTTCAGTCCCGGTTTTGAGCTTTCCCGTCAATGCGTATGCGCATGTTTTCCCAATGTTACGTGGGGCCCGTTCAAAAGCATGTGCCTGGTTCTCAAAAAACATCAAAATATGTGTCTAAGTCACTTTCAAAAAACTTAGGAACCATTGGGTGCAAACTTTTTGCACATTAAATGTGGGCCTGTATCTATCAGTCTGTTGTCTTAACAGACGAACATTTTCTCTTTGGAAATCTTCTTTGTTCAATTTCCCCTTTTTTTCCCCTATTTGTGCAGTCTGCAACATAAGGAGGTGTTTCCCAAAACCCCTCAAACTGTTCCTGAGAGATAGGGCCAGTAGGGAATGGGGAAATAAAGGGGAAAATTTAAAATGGTCGGACGGTCCTTAGGTCGGAAAACCCCTTTGGGCCGCCGTCTCTAGAGAATCTAGATCTGGTCAAAGGGTAAAATAGATACTGGTGTAGCCCTACACTGAAATAGCGTAGGCTTAGTCATACCAAACCCCTATTCTCCCGTACTACAGTGTCCGTGAAGGAAAAGCGGGGCGAGAACTGACTACATAGGCTCGGGCCAGGGTCATTCTGCCCCCGTTGCTTTTTCATCAACTTCAAATAGAAACCAAACTTTTCCCAATTTTGGACACTAGGGTTTCTGAATTTTGAATTAAATCACCATCTCGGGAAAGAACAGGAAAAAAAATATATCTTTAATTTAAACTTGACAAATTTCAGCGGTGTAATTCCTGTTTTACGTCACACCGAGATACTTGGCTACTTGCCAACAAGTCTGAAGTTTTAATTTTTACTTAACCAACAAATCAGAGTAAATTTAAATTTAACCCGTTTTACTTTGGCTTTCATCACAAAAATAATTGTTAAATACAAGGGGTGATTATGGGGGAAAATATAATTTCCCAAAAGGAATTTTAGTGTTGGTTGTCCCTTTGAGCTAGACCCAAAAAGTATTTCCCTCTCCTTGGGTCAAAAATCAGTCAGGTACATAATCCACCTGGTATGTTGTACAAGGACTAAAAATCCCCAAATCCCCTTAGATTAGGAAAATACTCAAAGTGTTTGAACTAGATTCAAATATATGGTTTAAAAGGGGCAATTTTTTCCCAAAAACCTTTGGGTCAAGAAAATTTCCCCGGGCAGTTTTTTCCCCAAAACCTTGGGTCAAGAGCATCCCGGACGGGGCCCCCAAATTTTTTACAAAAAATGCGATTTTTAAAAGGGTTAGAGATCTCCAGTTAAAACTGAAAGGGCTGCCCTTCTTGGGATCCAGCCTGTTAAGGGGTTTTTTTAAAAAGTAGTCGTAACCTTTTCCCAAATTTTCCAAAAAAATTCAGTATTTGGTTTTTAATAGCTTTTTAGGATTATAACTGGTAGGCTTTCTAACAGAGAAAAATTAAAATTTTTAAAAAATTTATTAAGTCTAGAGGATATTATCAAAGTTTAAAATTTAAAACACAGCAAACAAAAAAAAAAAACCCAAACTCTCGAGTTCAATATTATTGTCTGAAAGCACATTCCATTTTTAATTCTTAAGTACCGTTCCCGGTAAAATTAACATTTAAAAAGATATTACCCAAAAATTTTTACAAGAAAGGGGGTTGTGTGTAAGTGCTCTTAAGTATTTTGCTATGTCCCAAACTCGAAAAAAACTTAAACAAGTGAAATGACAAATTTCCCCAAATAAAATAACTTCTTGACCCATGGCAAACCCGGGAAAAGTCTGCTTGAACAACAAAGAATGCTAAGCCTAAAAGCCATTTTAAAAAAGCGACTGCGACCGAAAACAAAGGGAAAGGGAAATAATAAACGACACCAAATAGGGGGCCATCAGCAGAAACCTCCACAAAAATTACAAAACTCCCCCTAAATTTTCTGAATCTATTTTTTCAGCATAGGAAAAAAAAGTGACTGTGACCCAAAACCCAGGGGAACCCGTACAAAATTAGGTTTAGAAGTATACTAAGGCCTGAGATGTTCAGGGGTTTTCAAAGTGAAAACCCCCAAAACCCCCGTACAAAATCGAAAAATCACAAAGTTATACAAAGTTTTTGTGAAAAAGAGTTCTACAGAAAATAACAAGAATAAAGGGGACAGACAATCGTCCAAACCCGCAAGCGAGTCTACGCAACTTAAAACTTTACGAGGGGGTGAGGGCACCCCCCCCCCCGAAACACGTGATAGCTCGTGGGAAAAGCGCAGCTCCGGGAACCGGGGAGTATAAGGGGCGACAAGCGATAATTACAGTATTTTTACAATCAAGACTAACTGAGCACATTTTATATACATCCTAACAACATAAGCTACGTCAAATAACAATATAAGGCAATACATTTGCGATTTAGCTATTATCGCAAATATAAGCAATATAAAATTAAATGAAAAGGTAATATACATTTATATACATAATAATCATTGTAACCCATTCAGGGTTGCAACATGTACATTATGTATGAAGGATTAATAATATATAAATAACAAAGTGGAAAATAAATGCATATTGTAGGTTTGGTGCTTCTTTGTTTATAATAATTATAAAATTGCTTATTGTAATGTACACTTTGAATTTCTTGCTTGAATGGGTTTGCAGGGTATATAAGGTATAGGGCAAGGGGGCCCATTTTGTATCGGGCCCGAATTTAAAAAATTTGTGTGTTTTCGACAATGTTTTATAACCCGGGGTAAAAAACTGATACTAGTTCTTTTATCTTTTTAATATTGTATTGTTTTCAATAAAATAAAAAAAAAAAAATTCCCTCTTCTCATAGGGAAAATCCCCAAAACCCCCCCCCCCCTTACCCCACTAAAAAAACCCCAAGTCGTAAAATTCGGGCCCTAACTTTAACATTCTAAAAACCTTCCGAAAAATCCTTTCACCCCCCTCCCCCAGGCATTTTCTTATTACGAAACATCATATGATAAACCTTTAAACCGCTGGGTACCCGCCTCCGCACTTCAAAAATCCCCCCCCCCCCCTCATCCCCCAACGTTATAAAATTTATATATATAAATAAAATCCAAATTCATAATCCAAAGCTCTTGTGAAAACTCGGGCAAACCCCTTCCCAAAAATTAAAAAGGCTTAGTGCACGCAAAACCCGAAAACCCCGCGGCCCCCCCCCCCCCCCCCTGTAAAAATTTATTTAAATTTAAACCCCAATCCCTAACACCCTCCAGCCCCAAACAAAATTACTCCCGGGAAAACGCCGTTTTCATCCCCCCCCCAAAAATTTCCCCACCCCTTACCCCCAAAATTTCCCCCCTTTGGTTTTTTAAGTCCCCCCCCCGCGGAAAGAAACCCCAGGGGCAAAAAAAGGGATCGTACCTCTCCTCCCCCCTAGGTTTTAAATTTTCAACTTGCTGAACCTATCCCAAATTTTTCTTCCATGTGTACAGGGGAAAAAAATTCCCTAAATTGGGTACAACAATCTTTTCTGAAAGCAACCTACAAAAAACCCCTATTCAAATTTTTCCTGGGTTCTTTTAAACCAAAATAAAAGCCCCGAAACAGTTTCCCTTTCCCCTCAATCCACACCCCCCAAAAATTTTTTACCCCAACCCCAAATCTTTATTTTTCCCCATCTCCCCCCCCCCCGCACTCCTTCACCCCAAAAACCCCCATTTAAAGAAAACCAAAATTTCCCTTCTCAGATTCATAAAACCCCAACCCAAAGGGGCGCACAGGTAAAAATTAAAACCTCTCTCTGAAACCCCAGTAGCACCTTAAACCCCAAAAAAAAATTAAACCCCCGGGTTCAAAAATTCCCACAACCCGCCGTCCCTGTTTTTGGGAAAACGTGGCTGCTGCGTCCCAAAACCCTTACAAATACAATAAACATTTTTTAAACAATCACCGTTGAAACGGAGCCAGGTGATGAGGCCCCAATGCCCCAGAGCCCCAAAAATCCTTTCCATCAATCTATTTGATTTTTTCCCTCTCAAAGCAGCGTCCAATTTTCCCCCTTATAGTTTATACCAAAAATTTTTTTAAAGACCCCGTGTTTTTTCCTCAAAACGTTAAATCTCCCCCCCCCCTCCCCCCAATCCCCCCAAACCCCCATGATCATTAAATTCTCGCTATTGACCTCACCCTTTTTTTCTTTTCCCCAAACATTTGCACATCTTTCCCAAAAACCCCAATGCCATTCCCTCTCGAACCAGGAGGGTTTATCATCTACATACCCTTTTTTTTCCAGGCCACACTTTCCAGTCCCCCCCCCACCCCCCCACACAATGTTCAACCATTCTTTTTTTTAAGGGGTCCGGGAATCACGCAAACAACATTTTTTGACATGGACCCCCCTGCCAAAGGGCCCCCTACCCTTTAAACAATCCCTTCCCCCAAGCACCCTTTAAATTTCTGTACCCTCATTTAAACTCCTTTGTAAAATTTGGGTTACTCAATTAACTATTTTTTCCCCCCAAAACCCCTTTCCCCCTAATTTATGCTTCCAATGCTCCCCTTCCACCTGCCTTGGGCCCCCCTTTCCAGTCTAAAGCCCCCCCCCCCCCCCCCGCCCCTCCCCTCCCTTTCCCCCCTTTTGACCCCACCCCCCAAAAACTTTTCTGTTTTCCCAGCCCTTTCCCAAACATGACCTTCCAGGAAAACCCTCGGGCGTTTTCGAGCCCACTCTCCCTCCCCAAAACTTTTAAACCGATTACCCAAGACTTTAGGAACAACTTATAATCCCATAACAGGGGATATGGAAGGGTACTCCTTGGGTGTGTTTCCCCCTTAAACCCTTCTGGCCCAAACACTAAAATGCTTTTGCTTGCTTGTCCCCCTTTAAAACCCTTTCCTTCATCTGATTTAAAAAAACCTCCCCATAAAAACCCCTTATCACCCCAATGTTGGAAATAAAATTCACCCGGGAGCCCCATCTTTTTCCCTTTGTTTTCCCCTTCCCATTCCCCCTTAAAAGGACCCAAACTCAAATTTCCTTTTCCCCGTTAATTCCCCCCCCCCTAAACCCTTCCTATCATATTCTCTAAATTCCCAATTCACTTCCCTCACACACCTTATCTAAAGCCACTTTCCCCACCCTCCCACTTGTCCAGTCCCCTTTCATCCCTTTTTAACCAGCAAACGCCAATCCCTTCTTTTTTTTGGGTATTTTTCCCCTTTGGGACCCACCCTAAACCTCCACCCACCCTCATGAAACCTTAACCTGCTCTCTTTTTGTTTTTGACGCCCCAAAACACATGCCGATTTTTTTTGTCCCCCCCAAAGCACCTCCTCTACCCCCCCTGCACCCTTACTGCTTAAAACCCTTTTTAAATTTTTGAGCCCCGTTAGTCTCCCCTTGACCTCGAAAAATTTCATCCATGGGTTTAGCTTTCCCCCACGCCCCCTGACCCCCAACCCCAAACCCCTTTAAACCCGTTCCCCTAAAAAAATTTTAAAGCCATGTTTTTTAAAACATTGATTCTTTTTCCCCCCCCCCCCATAATATTTCCCAATCCTTTCCTTGGCTACACAATTCCACCATTGCACGACATTTTTCCACTCCCTGTGCCCTCCCCTAAGCCCCCTTCCCCGGGCAGAAAATCCCCAACCCCTCCCCCATCACTTTAATGCAAATTATATTTAATTTTTTAGTAACTCCCGAAAAATTTTCCCCAAGTCCTCCCAACCCCAACCCCCACGAACATGCTCTATGATCCACCATGTTGCTTCCCAAAATTTTGAAAAATTGCATTACAAACCCCGTGAGAAAGATACACTCATCTAACCCCCGCTGCATGCCCCCCTCCTAACAAACGTATGCTCTGGGCTCCCCCGCCCCCCCCTTGAAAAGCGTCCCAAAACCCAATAAACCCCCATTAAATTTTAGGGGCACCGCACAAGCCTGCCCCTTTCGGTTTTTCCCCATCAGGCCCCCCTTAATAACTCAATTTTCCCAAACACTTCTACTATGCAATAAAAAACACATTTAAAAAGGTGATTTCAGAATATCAAAAAAACCATGTGAAAAAATAGAGAAGTTCAAAGCTCTTTCGTGACTTTCTCACATTTTTAAGGAACAATTTAAAGTAAAGCATCAAAGGAAAGGGATAAAAAAGGGGGGAAAACCCCCACACCTCACTATCAGATTCCACAACAAAGAAACACCCTGACCGCAAAACAGCAGGCCCCCCGGCCCCAACAGACGGTCCCTTTACAAAAACCTAAAAAAAAAACAAATTTTCCCAAGAAATAAAAAATTTAAAAAAAATTATTATTGTCCAAAAAATATTAAATTTTCCCCAAAATTTTATTAATTAAAAAATGGATCTAATTTTCTTAAACCCAAAAAGGGAAAAATTTTATATTATTTTCAAAACTGCTTTTTAAACAAAAATTCAATTAAAATTTCCGTCCACCCTGGACTTGCTTGATACTACTTTCCCCCAACTTTTGAAAATCAATTGGGTGGGTTTAAAAAATCTTTCATGAATAAATAGACATCGGAATCTTTTCCAGTTCTAATGTAATTTATTTGTTTTAATCTTAGTTCGAGATTTTTTCCAGTTTGACCGTTTAAAAAACTTTAAACGCAAAAATTTTTCAAGGAACTTTTAGAAAAAATATCCCCTCGCATTTTGGGGGGGGGGGGGGGGGGGAATTTTTTTATCAAAAGTTTTCTTTTAAAGTTCCAAAAATTTTTGAATACCCAAATTTGATATTAAAAGTTTATGAAAAAGATGGCATATAACCAAGTTTTTTATGGTAAGGGGGGAAACCCAAAATATTTTTAGTTTTTAAAGAGGTGGTTTTTCCCTTTTTGGATTGTAAAAAGTATTTTTTGAATTTAAAAGATTTTTCCCAAATTAAAATTTCTTTGGGGATTTTCCAATCATTACCTATTTTATAAAATTTTGGGTATTTTCCCCATCTATGAACTCTGTACTACAAATTCGTTTAAAACTTCCCAAAACATTGATGAAAACAAACAGTTTAAAAATCTAAACTTGATGGGGAAAAAATAATATGGGCATAGGAAAAAGTTATTTGTAGGTTTTCTGTAAATTTTTAAAAATTTTAAAATTTATTATTACCCTTAATAATTAAAAATCTAGAAAAAGGGAAAGAGTTTTTTTTTCTTCAAAAATTCCCAAAAAGTCAGTCAGTCCCGTCGACCCCAATTTTTTAGCTCCATGGTTTAGTTTTTATATAAATTTTCCAAAGGCTTGTTGTTAAATTTTGGGGCCCTATTTTTCGCAAAAATTTTTAAAATTTTTGTTAAAAACAACATAGATTTAGTTGATAAATTAAGCTCCTTGACTGACTTAAATGATTTTAACATGGTTAGTTTTGCTGTTACTTCCTTGTTTACGAAAGTTCCTGTTGATGATTTATTAAGTTTCTTATCTGAATAACTCGTTAATTATGATTTACCATTGCTAGTTCCTACTATCATTAACCCTTTGACTGTCGCGGCCGTATATATACGTCTTATGAGGTATCGTGTTTGACATATACTCATAAATTCTAGCGGCTTCAAATCAAGCAGGAGAAAGCTGGTAGGCCCACATGTGAGAGAATGGGTCTGTGTGGTCAGTGTGCACCAAAAAAAAAAATCCTGGAGCAGGCAGTGCATGAGAAAAAAAAAAAACTCCGACCATTTTTTTTAATTAAAATGCCGACTTTGTGGTCTATTTTCTTATAGTATTTATGGTTGTATTCTCATTTTCCTGGTCTCATTTGATAGAATGGAAAACATATTATAGAAGTAGAGGTGATTTTGATTGTTTTACTATAAAAAGAACCTAGACATGGAGCTCAAAGTAGGAAAAATGTTTGATTTTTGCCAATGTTCAAAAGTAAACAAATGATGTCATTGTCCAATAAATGTCCAACTAGCCATTCTAATATGCAGTCATGAATAGGTTGATGTTATTTATACAAGTATTGAAGTAGTCTGCATAATAGTAAGTCTTCTATTTTTTGTTTGAATAAAAATTCAAAATAGAAAGCAAGAGTAATATCAGAGGGGCCGGGAGACATGACTGATGAAACAAAGAAAATGTTATTTTAGAGCCAGGAATGTCCCGCATTGTTTCATTCTGGACCTTATTTTGAATTGTTATAATTTTTTTTAATTTTCATGAAACTGGCCAAATTGCAAATTTCTGACCACATTATTGGGTAGTTGAAATCGGAAAATGGGCAGTTTCTTGTACTCAATCGATAGAAAAAATGGAGTTCTAAAGAAATAGCTATGCGTTTGGTTGACTGGAACAAAAGAATTGGCCGATAATAGGGCACAAAGTGGGCGAAATCGCCGATTTGTAAATATCGCCGAGGTCGCTAACTTCGCGAGAGCATAATTCCGTCAGTTTTCCAACAAATTTCGTTTTTTTGGTGTCATTACAATCGGGAAAAGATTCTCTATTTATTTCATAAGAAAAAATATTTTTTTTTAATTTTGCGACACCAGGAGACACCTAAGGATTGGGGGTTGCGACAGTCAAAGGGTTAAACTTATTAAACTTTGCAGTGGTAGGTAGGTAGGTAGTAGGTAGTAGGGGGGAAA
>NC_069492.1:2406879-2461448 GCF_026875155.1 Cherax quadricarinatus | reverse complement strand
GTGTGTGGGAGTGTGGTATGTCAGTTGTGTAACAGTGATAGGGAAGCACTGGGTGGGGAAATAACTGAGGGGGAAATATGGAGGGCTTTAAGTGGAATGCGAAAGGGCAAAGCACCGGGAATTGATGGACTCCCGGCAGAGTTTTATCAGCAGCATTGGGAATTAATGAGGCATTTTTTGGTTAGGTTATTTAATTGCATGAAGGAGAGAGGTGAGCTGCGTGAGAAGCAAGCAACGGCTGTCATTGTATTGGTACCGAAGGGTAAGGGGCAGCATATGCTTTGGGATTACCGGGCGATCTATTTGTTATGTGCAGATTACAAATTGTTTGTGAAGATTTTGGGAAATCGGGTCAAGTGTGTGGTGGGGTGGGTAGTATCAAAAACTCAGTTTGGTTTGCCAGGGAGGTCTATGGTGGAGGGGCATTGGTTACTTAGGGATTTCGTGGAGGCAAAAGGAGGGGGAGGGGGAAAGGTTTGGTGGTGCTCGATTGGCAAGGGGCATACGATAGAGTGGATCGGAAAGCATTGAAAGCCATCCTCAGGGGTCAGGGGTTTGGGGAAGAAATAGTGGGTTGGGTTGAGGCGTTGTATGGAGGTGCAATGGCGAGGGCACAGATTAATGGTCGATTGGGTGGGAAGATCATAATAGGTAGGGGACTTAGACAGGGGTGTCCTATGTCACAATTATTGTTTGCGTGTGTACAGGACCCCTTTTATAGATTGGTGGAGCAGCGTATGTGTCACGTAGAGGGACTAGGGTGTGAGGTTGCGAGGGTTTGGCCAGTTTTAATATGGTATGTGGATGATACAACTGTTCTGATTAGGGAGGGGATGACAATGGACACATTAGATGGGGTAGTACAAATGTTCGCAGGGGCAACTGGTATGAGGGTAAATTCAGATAAATCCATGGTTATGGGGTTAGGAGCTTGGGCGGGTAGGGTTGTTTGGGGTAGTGCAGTTGTGAGGAAGCAGGCGAATTCGTTAAAAATTTGCGGTCTTATTTATGCAGATGATCTAACTGTGGCACGCATGGAAAACTCGATTAGCATGGTAGACAGGATTCAGGGACGCTTGGGTGCATTGCGAATTTATCATTTGACCCTTGTGCAGCGTGCCATTGTTATTAATATCTTACTGTATAGCAAAGTATGGCACGTGACAGCCGTGTTCCCATTAACTGGGCCAGCAATAACCAAGGAAGGTTTTTAAATTCTTGTGGGGTTCGAGCTGTGATTGGATTAAAAGGGATGTGGTAATGTTACCTGTAAGTAAGGGGGGGCTGGGATTGCTGGACTTAAAGCGGAGGGTCAAATGTGTCTTCATTAAAAGGGAGGTGATGAGGGAAAGTGTGGGTGGGGGGGTTTGGCCAGGATCCATAACAGATTGCAACGGATGTATACAGGAGTTGAGTTGCATGAGTGTGAAACTGTTTTGAGGGCTTTGGCATGGGATCGAGAGCCGGCAAAGGTCAAAATAGGTACATTGTGTAGATTGTTAGCCGGGAGGGTTGTAGCGCCTGTAGAGGGAATTTTCCCCATGTATGCATGGGGAAGTATATGGAATAGGTTGAGTAGGATGAGGTTGCAACCTCGTGTTCGGGATGTAATGTATCGTTTCCTGCACGGCATTTTACCGTCCGGTGTGGTTCTACGGGACAGACGTGTCGTTGACGGGGGGGAGTGTGGGATATGTGGTGGGGAGGAGTCGGCTTTTCATGTAGTATATTTTTGTGATGGACTGAGTGTCAAGGGGTGGTTAAATAGGGTGATATGTAGGATAGGAGGTCAAGGAATTTCTGTATTGAGAGCATTAAGTCTCGACGTGGGGGGTTGGGAGGAAAGTGTAATCAGAGCTGTGGGGTACATTTTTTTTTATTTTATTTAAAACATCATAAATTACAAGGTAGTATAAAATATTAAATACCACAATAATACAGGATCTGGACAAGATTAAGAAGAATTATATCACAAGTGCAAGAGAAATAATTATGAAACACGCAAAATACATACACACCATGCTCTGACACACATTATACAAAATGATAATATATCTGACACATACACACAAAACTGTTGGAAGGGGGGGACCCCCCCATGAAAACTCATCTATAAATACACCCACATCATTCATACACGTATTGATCACAGCAGTGATCAAACATAAATTTTTGTAACTTTATATATACATGCAACTGATTATGAGATTTAACTTAAGAACAAAGTCTGGTAATTATCCGAAAACGTTTCTCTATAACAAAAATAAGCATTACACAAAATTACATAAGCGTATAAAGCATCAATAACTGCAAGATTTTTACAGCATACGTTGCATCAGCAACGAAACTTAATAACATTACAAAAGTTATGGAAAACAAATTATGTAAAAACAAATATCAACCCCATCTAAGAGGAAAGAAATTCCCTTCAAAATTACAATAAAAAACTGCAAAAATACATACCAGAAAAATTATCTTTGCAAAAACTGGTAGACTAACATGGACAGTGACTTCTATAACTCTTTTAATCTCAAGGACCTGTTTTATACAAATCTTGGGCTAATCAAAATCTTGCACACAAAACTTACATGTCAACACAGCACCACTCAGTACATACCTTCCCGACCCTCACATTCCTTCTCAAGTCCTGTACCTCATACACTCTCCCTCCAAAAAAACTAATGTCAACCCGCTTATAAAGGAAACCAGTCCGTTACTTATAACTAGCTCGCCAACTGAGTGAGGCCATTGACCGTAAGTTTGCAGTAGGTCTCCGGAAAACGTGTCCTCCACTGTCCCCCGTAAATAAGTTTGTTTCTGCAAACCGTTCTATATATGCCCGCCGCAATTTCCCTAATCCTAATTCTTTCTCCTCCCGTGTCCCTCATCCCCCAGGAAATATACAGAAAATCCACCACTACATACATAATCGCCCTTTTCACTTCTCTGGAGACCCCGCGTACTTCTAATGTTAAGGCTCGCAGGGTCTCTACATTACCCTCACCCATCAACCTAAAAACCTTCGCTAACCACACCCTTACCTCCCTCAACTCTTCACAGAAATAAACTGCATGAAAAGCTGTTTCCTGTTCTCCACAGTGATCCCAGGTCTGTTCCCTCACCAATCCCATTGAACACAAAACAGCTTTCGATGCTAATATCCCCATTATAAACCTATATACAAACTCCCTTACTCTCGGCATTAACTTAAGCTTTCGAAAGTCATTCCATATCATACCCCAATCATACAAGGGATAAACCGATACCCCCTGTATGATTTCCGGCCTTCTGCTCATCGTCACCAAACGCCCCACCCTAAGTTTTTCCACCTCCCTAATCAATAATAATAACCTCAATACCTTCAATTAATTCTTTTCCGCTCCACAATCTCCTCACATCCTTCATCACTTTCCCCACTCTAACCCCTCTTTACCCCCCCTCCCTAACGAACCTCTGTTTCATATATAAAGCCTTTACTCTCGGCCCTAACGCTAAAAGGCCTACTCCTCCACTGCGTATATTCGACATCACCACCTCCTTACTTAGCCATGCCCTCCCGAAACCCCAAACATAACGTAATGCCCTCCTCTGAATCTCATGTACGTCTGTAGTCCGCAGTGGATACACCACAGCCATACTCCATACTTTACTATAAACTAATGAATTTACAATTATCGCCTGCTGTTGTAAGGTGACATCCCCCGCCCGTAAACTCCTTAACCTTTTTACTGCCTTCTCCCCCACCACCTCCGAATTCACCTGCCTAGCCTCTCGCGCATCTGTCATGTATATAACTCCACAAATTTTTAGCCTAGCCACTACTTCCCACCCAAACTCCAACCCCAAGCCCCCCCCCACCCAGGCACCCACCTCCAGCAAACTTGATTTTGCTCTGTTCACCCGCATGCCAGACGCCCTCCCGAAAAGCTCCAACACACTTTCCACCGTACGCAATCCCTCCACTCCTGCCATCAGAACAGTGGTATCATCCACATACCCCACCACATCTATACACCCATCCTTCTCCCCATTTAAAATCCCCCTCCACTCAACGAGCCCATAAAAAGGATGCTGCATACACGCAAACAATATTTGAGACAGGGGACACCCCTGTCTCAAACCCCTCTCCATCCTTACAGGCCTTCCCAACCTGCCATTAATTTGTACTCTCACCATTGCAGATGAATACATTGTATCAACCCACCTCACCACTCCCATGCCAAAACCGAGATGCAACAAACTAGCCCTCAGAAAGTTTCTATTCACACAGTCATATGCATTTTCCCAATCAATGCCCAAAAGCCCTCCCCCGCTGCAACCCTCCAAAAAATCCCTAATGCGGCCATGCCCATCTCTCATGCTTCTACCCGGAATACCCATCTGCCCCGTATGAATAACCCCACCTAACACCTTCTTCATCCTATTGCCCAGTATCTTCGCGAAAATCTTGTAGTCGGCACACATTAGCGAAATATTTCTGTACTCACTCAATACTCTTCCCTCTTGCTTTTTGCGTACTAATACGACTACACCCGTTCGCTGAGTCTGTCCTAACTGTCCCTCCCGTCGCATACAATTCATGACCCTCACCAGACAGTGCTTAATGTGCTCCCATTGAATTCTATAAAAATCATTTGAAATCCCATCTATACCCGGCGCCTTGCCAGTACTCATGTTGAACACAGCCTCCTCAACTTCCCCCATGCTAATCTCACCTCCCATCCCCATGCCCTCCTCTCCACATGACCCTAAACCTCTCCCCCCACACCTCCTCAATAGCATCGCCCTCCTCCCCCTTCCCCCACTTCTTTTGGAACCAGAAATCAGCATAATTGCTCATGTCTTCTGTAGTATTCAGTACCTGTCCCTTGTGATAAAAACCCATATCCTCACTTACCTCCAAGTTTAAAATAGCCGAATCCTTCTGCCTTACCCTAAAACCTCGCAAAACACTTCCCGAAGGTTTATCACCCCACAGCACAGCCTCCATTCCCGCCCTTACACGTACTGCATCAAATCTACCATTATGTAACTCTGCCAACCTGTCCTTGAGTTGCACCATGTTTCCACACTGCCGCACCTCCCCCCTTCCTCATAACACCCATTTAGCTGATATTCAAAATAATTTTGCAACCCATACCTCCACCCTGCCTCTTCCCTTCCCTTCCTCTTATAGAAACCTGCTATATCCGGCTTAGCATGCCTTTCCCACCATTCTAAGACACACGACTCTACCTCTCTAGAATCCCAAAAAGTTTTCCACCATTCCCAAAAAGCCATACTCACCTCCTCACTCCTCACAAGTCTTGCATTTAATTTCCAAAAACCTGATTGTATCCTAACCATACCTTCCCAATCAAGATCTGCTATAACTGCCCTATGATCAGAAAACCCCACATCAAAAGTCCTGACTCCCAACACACGTACAGCTTCCGTTGCATAGATCCTATCTAATCTTGCAGCATAATCCCGTCTGACAAACGTATACTCAACCTGCCAACCCCCCCTCCCCACAACATCCAAAACCCCCACGTCTCCAAACACATTACGTAACAAGCCCAACATACACCCCGCCCCCCTCGGTTCCACATCCCCCCCCTAATAACACAATTCCAATCTCCCCCTATTACAGTGACTAAAGCTAAACCCCTTAAATAGTACATCAAAAATTCCCTCACAAAGTTCTCCTTGACTCGTGCGTTGCCATCTGCCGGCATATACACTTCTATAAAACAAACCCTCGTTGAACCCCACTCCCCCTCCACCCTCACGACCCTCCCCCCTCCTCCCACCCCAAAATATGCAATGGACTGGTTTCCTTTACAGCCACAGCAACCCCACCTTTTAACCTCAACGAGCCACTCATATACAACTTATATCCTTTCAAAGACAACTCACAACCAAACTTATAATTGTGCTCCTGAATGAAAAATATATCTACATTAAATCTTTTTAAAAACCATTCCACCCATACTCTTTTAACCTCGGCTCTCAGGCCATTAACATTGATCGTTACAACCTTGAATTATGACAGTAAAGGCGGCTTGCCCCGCCGCCTTGGAATGGCACCCGCGTGACCTGGCTGCTGACTAGATTCCCGTTTGTCACCTTGTCTGTCCAGTCCCCAACCCCCCCTTATCCTTTGAACCTTTCAGTACTTCAGTACAGCTACACCCACTCTCCTGGAGATCCAACCTGGGCTTCCTAGACGTCTTCCCAGGTCTCTGCCCTGGCGTTAAGACGTCATCCATATCAGACGTCCCAGCTGTTCTCTTGCGTGAACCTCCGTCTCCACATGTAACCTCCTCTTCCATGCACACTCTGTGCACCTCAGCCACTTTCTGTGTGCTTCTTCCTTCATTGCACCACGGTATTCCCAGTCCCGATGAGACTGTAGGCGCCGCCTCCAATGAGCGTCCACGCTGCTCATCATCAGATTCCCCTCCACTCACTCAGGAAGAGGTATTCAAAACCTCATCCAACATTTCCATCCTGTTGCCATTACAGGCTCACAGTCATCGTTCGTCGTCGTCGTTCGGCTCAGGCCCCGTCCCCACAGGTAAACTTATGCACATGAGTCCGTCTCCGCCTCTCTGCTTTATCCACTTCCTCACTCCAAAATGCACGATGCCATGCCTTTCGGCAGGCATCTGTCTCCTGCACCACAGGACCCAACTGCTGATCCACCGGTGGTTGGCATCTGTTCCCTCCGTTCTGGTTTCCTATGGCATTGGGCCTGTCTTATGGTCAATGATCCGCACAGCTACAAGTCCGCCTCTGTCCTGCATAGTATACGTAGACCTGCGTTCGGAACTCTTTCCAGTAAAAACTTACGTGGGAATGATTGCCGTAATGTCATCTTCAGATTGAAGGATCCCTCGGGCAGTCCCCATAAGCCCCTTCCTTCCACAACTCCCTATTCCGCCACATGAATTTGCCATAACGGACGGAAAGACCGCAACCACTAATCTACTTCTGTGTAGCTTCAAAGGGCAACATTCTGACTTAGTATGTCACATAGCTGGATACATCATGTAGACATACTCCACTGCTGCATTTCCACCGCTATCCTCTTCTACCCCCACCCCCCCCCCCCCCCCCCCCCCACCCCCCCCCCCCCCCCTGGTACTTGTCAACTATGCTTGAGTAATACCCAGCATTTATAAATTTGATGAAAATCTCGTAACTCCGTTAAGAACGGCCACACATAAAGCTCTTCATTGTATCCCATAACCATCACGACGGAATAATCGTACGGAGTTAGCACCTGCATGGTAGAACTGCTTAGGGCCCCACGTACTAATTCCACACAGACAGTATTCACCCTGCGTCCATGTCTGTCCGCCATTTTGATTGCTCAAAACAGGTAAACTGCGCAGAAAATCAACTGAATCGGGAGTGCCTGCGCAGCACGTCCACTCAACCCGGAAGCGAAGAGGACAATCCGTGGGGTACATTATGGCAGATTATATATATATAGTGTGGGGATTGCGGGGGAAACAGGTCAGTGAGGTGAAGAGGAGGGTGTTAGCGGTAACTTTCTATAAAACGGTATGTAGAAATAAGGAAATTAATGGGAGGAGGTAGGCGAGGGATTTTTCAGATGGATATAGGAAACTTACGTTACAGGTTTTATTAGTCATATGATTATCTTGTTATCTATGTACATAGCAGTCTTAAGTCATATGATGTGAGTTGTGTTTAGGTGCAGTTGTCACAAAATATTGTTTAGTTTTATCTGTGTTTACATGCTAAGATAAATGCACATAAGTTGCCTTTGAGAGTTGACATTCATAGTTGCAACCTTCTTAGAAAATTAAACTTTTGGGGTTCCTTTCACCAGGTTGAGGTGTCATTGTGTTAAGTAAAGACATGTATCCCATTTAACTGTTATTAATATTTTTGTGTCTAAGATGTTACTGCATCACTCATGATAGTGTATTCTATGTATACTTCTAATGTTAAAGTTAAGATGCAATTCAGGTTGGTGATGGTTATTATTTGGCGGGAGGGGGGGGGTGAAAACTGTGTCAAAAGTTTCAGCCTTCACAGGTATATAACTCTGGTATAACTGGGTGTATATGGTGTGTGGTATTAGGGTGTCAGAACACTTTTGTCTGTTGTAATCATTTTTGTATGGGTGAATTGGGAATTTGTGATTTACCTCATTTGTGTACCTTTTAATATAATTTCCACCTTGTATTGTAATGTTTTAAATAAAAAAAAAAAAGTACCAATATGGCGCTGAGTGTGAGGAGGCGCGTAAATACCATCGTTATTGAACTGCTTCATGGGGCAATTTCCCCCACTTCAGCGCACGTGTTACTCCCGACCATCATCAGGGAGACGTATGGGATCCAGGACGATGAAGTTTATGGTGTCGCCCTGAATGGAGCATATAGGATCTTCATAAAACTGAATTCCACATCTGTGTACGAGTCATTGGTGCATAGATTTCAAGACGTGAGTCTTGATGCTACTCCAGATGTGAAGGTGCGATGAGGCTGACATACGACGTGTTTTTGAGGCATATGGAACTGTACATCTGGCACAGCAAGGCAAGTGGGCGGCAGGTGCTTATATGAGCCGTCTAGAAGGGACATTTACCCTGAAGATGACCCTAAGACATGCCATCCCATCTTATGTCGTGCTGGAGGACTTTAGAATGCAGGTTTTTGTATCATACACTGGACAGAGACGTAAGTGCAGGTTATGTGGAGGGTACGATCATTTGGCGGCTGTGTGAAGCAGCGGTGGGTGCCTGCACAAACTAGTGCAGCACCTGTTATTAATGTAGACGCTGTTGCTACGAGCCCCACGCACAAGTATGAGCGTGGGCGATTGTAGAGTGAGGAGGTGGAGACCCACGAGAAGCCTGGCGTGTGTGAGGAAAGCTGTGTCCCACCAGAGACCGATATTTTGAAGGAGCCGAGTACAGAAGTGTGTGTGCAGGAGGAGGTAAAGGCGATTGAGGAAGAGCTTGTGGGGGTGTTGAGGACTTTGTCACCGCCTGTAGGGGTGGAGGATGAACCTGCAGGGGTGCGAAACACCGAGTTGACAGTGGAGGAATGTGACATACAAATACATAGCAGGGAAGACGTGGCGAGCGGTGTGGGAGAAACGTCGCCGTGTTTTGGGGACGAAGCACGGTGGAGGTTGAGGTCCATCGTGCGGCCTCCTTCGACGATAACATGGAGGACGTGGTTCTCACGAAGAAGAGAGCGGCGGTATCAGACTCTGATGATGTCCTGACGCCAGCGCAGAGACCTGGGAGGGTGGATGAATTTCGTCGTGGTAGCCAAGACAAGAGGCACCAGAAGAAAGGGGATGGGAGGGAAGGTGATGTGAAGACTTGTAGAAACCCAGGTGCAGGTGGACCTGGGAAGAATGGAGAAAAGAGGCCTCAGGTGTATGACTGTGAATGTGAATGGACTCTGTCAGGGCATAAAAAGGGAATGGTTTAGAATGCTTCTGCTCAAATATAGAGTAGATGTAGTGTTTCTTCAGGAGCACAATTTCAAGGAGGGGAAAGTGCTGGAAGTGGCAGGGTTTCAGGAGGTGACTCTGCCATCTGTACGTCTGAAAGGTGGTGTGGGTATCATGATCAGGGAGGCGAGCCCGTTTGTGTTGCTAAGAAGTGAGGGGGAAGGGGGGAGAGTGTTGCGCTTGGACGGGTTGTGGATGGGGCAGAGGTATCTTTTGTTAGTGTGTATGCACCAGCAGAAAATGATGTGAGAGCAAAGATTCTCTGCTCAGACACTGTGCTGAGCGGTCGTCAGCTGTCTCTCCTCAGTCCCGACACCTGGTGGTGGAGCTTTGCGACGACAACAACAATGGCGACTGGTTTTCGAAGAAGAGTTAATACTGTGTGTATTGACCTCATAAAGGGCACAATCCCCAGCGCATCGATTACTGTGTTGGTGCCGATGATCATCCGCAATGTATATGGCATCCAGCGTGAATCCCTGTGTGGCGTTGCCTTAAATGGACTATCCCGGATTTTCGTCAAGTTTTGTGATACCAAGACCTACGAGCAGATTATCAACCAGTATCAGGATGTTAGCAAGCAAGTCACCCCAGCAGTCACAGTTAAGTTGCACGACGTTTCACAATACTATACGTGGGTACATGTGCGAAACGTGCCTTTTGAGGCTAACGAAGTTGACATACGTGACGCCTTCAAATACTAAGGGACGATCCACCAGGTTACTATGGGTCGGTGGTCTGATGGCCACTTTGCTGGTTTACAAGAAGGGTCTTTCACGTTGAAAATGTCCCTGCGCCAACCAATACCTTCGTACATAAACCTAGAGGAGTTCCGTACCCTGGACAGAGTCGAACTTGTAGCCTTTGCGACGCATTGGATCACATTGCTGCACAATGCATTAAGCACCAGCCGCCCTCAGGACGTGGTCGTCGTCCGGATGGTGAGGCTCCTCGTCGGATTCTGGCAGATGAAGTAGTCGAGGACCTACCACGCCTGAAATCGTGGAGTGATGAGGTGGATCGGGCCATGCTCGTGGAGTCATCCTGCGTGACTCTACCTGGTACGGTCAACCATGATGTGGTAGAACATGGTGGACGTGAGAGACCTCAAGCAAGAGAGGATGCTGACATGGAAGCTAACATTGTATCGATAATGAGCGACCTTTTAGCTTCGCAGGAGTATGATTCTGTGCCGCGTGTGCCTGCGTTGGAGTGTTCAGATGACGAGAGAACACAGTTAAAGGATGTCGATCAGTTAATTAACGTAAGTGAGGTAGAAGGTCCGAGAGTTCATACTGTTGCGGTAGAAGTTCACAAGGAGAACATTACAGGTCCTGATAAAGCTGAGGATGCTGTTTCTAGGAAGCGTACGGCTACCCCGCCCGACTCTGACGATGTCTTGACCCCTGGACAGCGTTCTGGGAAGAAGACGTGGTCGGAAGTCACGGCTGGGGCGTCGCGTGGTTCCAGGACAGCAAGTAATATAACAGAGAATGTACAAGGTAAAGGTGGCGCCTTGGGCGTTAGTCAACGTACAGGGAAAAAGGGTGTGGTGGTCCCTCGAGGAAAGCAACCGTTAGCAAAGTTAGGTGTATAACCATAAATGTTAATGGTATGAAAAATAACAGAAAGCAAGTGCAGGTTCATGAGTGGCTGCATCGCTTTGCAGTAGACGTATGTTTCGGGCAAGAACATAACCATAAAGTTGGAAGTTCGTTTGCGATAGATGGTTATGATGTTTATATGGCTCACTCGAGTCGTTTGAAAGGTGGTGTGGCTGTGTTGATAAAAGCGACCAGCCCGTTCGTGATGAAACATTGGGAGGAAGGAGGGGGAGGGGTCGCGTGGTACACGTCATATGTGAGTGGGGTACTCAACGGGTTGGTTTTGTAGGAGTATATGGGCCAGCTGAACATGATGTTAATATTAAAAATACTTTTGTTAACGATGTTCTTTTGCACTATTTGAGATCTCTTCCTGATATAACAGTGGTTGGTGGCGACTGGAACTGTGTGGTGCGCCGTAAAGACGTAGAACCGAGGGGAGCGGGTTATTGTTCGATTATTTTGGGTGATTTGTTGTCTGGGCTGGGGTTGGTGGATGTAAGTGGAAGCAGTGACTTAGGGATTGAGCACACTTTCGTGCATAAGGACTATGCTGCGCGCTTACACAGGGTATATGTGTCTCAGCGGGTAGTTGTAACTAAAGTGCGTGTGTTAGATGTGTGTTTCTATGACCATCGCGGTGTTCTCGTAGAGCTCGACTGGAGAGGTCTCCCTACCGTTTTAAAGGATATTGGAAGTTAAATACTCGTTTACTTCAAAGTGCAGAAGATAAGACACTCTTCACGCACTTATGGACGTCTATGGGAGTAGACTCCTTGGAAGGTAGTGATTTAGTGCGACAATGGGACGAGGTTATGAAGCCTCGAATTAAGGATTTTTATGTACATCGGGGTAAGGAGGCCTCTCGATTGGAGTATGGATTTTTGAGGTACCTGGAGGGTTCTTTACAGCACTGTCATGTGCAAGGAGAAGTATCTGGAATTTACCCAGTGGACGAGATTGACAATCTAAAGGAACACATCCAGGTGCTGAAAAATACGGTTTTTGATGGGGCGCATATTTCGAGTGGAGTCGAGGAGGCTGTGTGGGGGGTGATAAGCCGTCCGCTTGTGTCTTATGTAGTCAGACACAAAGGAGGAAGGCGACCGAAATCGTGAGTTTAGTGGTGCAGGATGGCGTTGAAGGGTATAGTGAGGGTCAGGTTGTAACAACAATTGAAGGAATAAGTTATTATGTTGATAAATGGTATAATCTCAAAATGCTAAATAAAGATGTAAGCGTGGATGCAATACGGGAATTGGGGCGGAATGTACGATGTGAGTTGAATGATAATGATCGCTTTCTCATGGGTAGGCCTATAACTGAAGCTGAGGTGTAGGAGGCTTTGCAGGGAATGTGCAAGGGCAAGGCGCCAGGTATTGATGGCATTCTGTGTGAATTTTATATTCAACATTGGGAGGTCATACGGACTTTTCTCTTACGTTTACTCAATGCGATGAAGGAGGGGGGACGTTTAAGTTTGTCTCAGAGTATGGCGGTTTTGATGTTAGTTAAAAAATGTGACATACCCGTATCACTTAAGGATTACCGACCAATATCACTAATGTGTAGTGATTATAAATTATATGCAAAAATTTAATGAATAGGATTAAGAAAGTGTTTGACAAGGTAATACATAAGGGTCAGTTTGGCGTGCCAGGTAGGACGATGTATGATGGTCATGGGAATATCAGGGAGTTTGTCGAGGAATGCGGAACGAGGGCGGGGTTGGTGTTTTTGGCTTTAGACTGGCAAGCTGCTTTGATAGTGTAGAAAGGGATGTGCTGTGGAAGTTTATGAGATGGCAGGGTTTTGGTAATGAGATCATCATGTGGGCCCGCTCTTTGTATAATGGTGCTGGGTTTCAAGTACAAATTAATGGGAAGTTAGGAGACTTTGTCAAATTGAATAGAGGCATTCGACAGGGATGCCCTATGTCTCAAATGCTCTTTGCTTGCATGCAGGACCCTTTTTATTGGACAGTTTGTGGGCGGGGAGTAGATTCGTCGTGGCGTTCAGGTAGTGATCGACCTGCCATAGTAGGTTATGTAGATGATACAACTGTCCTAGTACGTACGAGGGAGCAATTGAGTTTTGTGGGAAGACTTGTAGATGTATTTGGTAAGGCAACAGGAATGCGAGTTAACAAACAAAAACCAAAGATTATGAAGTTGGGAGATTGGGCGAGAGAGGAGCTAGGTATAGAAACGTGGACGGTGGTTGACTGTGTTAACCTATGTGGTATACAGTATATGAGAGAGGTTGATAAGACGAGGGCATGTAATTCGGGGAGGGTGGTAAATAGTGTTTTGAGGCGTATAAGTAGTCTCAGGCCGCGACATTTAACCCTACACCAGAGGGCGATAGTAATTAATGTTCTTCTTTATAGTAAAGTTTGGCACGTTGCTGCGCTGTATCCACTAATACAGGGGGATATCAAACATCTTTTAAATAGAGTTTATAGATTTTTGTGGGGCTCAGGGTCCGACTGGCTCACAAGAGCGGTGGTAGAGACACCAATGAGTCAAGGAGGGTTAGGTCTTGTTCCTTTAAGAGACCGAGTCATTGCTTGTTATGTGAAACCTTCGTTTTCTTTCTCCGACTGGGTGGCAGGCATGGTGGTTTAACAGAAATGTATCGTGACCTGCGCAGGCGGTGGGGACAGGCAGATGTAATCAGGTGCGATACGATGCTATGTGTGTTACTGTGCATGCGAGATGCGCGGAGCGTTAAATTAAGTACTTTGGAAAGAGTCGGTATGGTGAAAGTTGAGGTGAGAGTTCAGGGAATGGTCCCCATGTACGCGTGGTGTGATGTATGGAAGCGGGTTCATCAGTTACGTCTCCTTCCTCGAGTACGCAAAGTGGTTTTTAAATTTTTGCACGGGATTCTGCTGTCCAAGGTGGTGTTGTCTAATCGGCGTGTAGAGGAGGACCGGAGTTGATCAACGTGCGGGGAGGACGAATCAGCGTTTCATGTTGTGTATTTCTGTGAAGATTTAGGTATAGTACGTGCGTGGTTAAGCAGGGTTTTACGAATGGTAGTGGTGGGAGGTTTGTCGGTACTTAGGGCGTTGAGTTTTGATGTGGGTGGGGTTGACATCTGTGTACAACGTGCAGTGTCGTATGTCGTAGCCGATTATATTTATGTGTCATGGGCTATGAGGCATGTTGAAGGTAATAGTAGAATCCGGGTTTTAGCGGGAACAATTCTTAGAACTAAGTGTCGAAATCAGTTGGTATATTAGGGGAGATGGGAGAAAGATTTCCCGTCTGCATATAGAGCGTTAGAGTTAAAGGATTTGAGATAATTTGTGTTTGTTCAGTGGGTAATCTTACGGGCTGGTCAGCTGCGTTTAGTTGTGTGTAAATGTCTTGTGTTTGTGAACGTTGTATGTATGTCTCCAGTGTGATGATGTCATTAATAAAAATGTAAAAATTTTGTATATGCAGAACGTTAAGAGTTTTGCCTTTTTTATTCTTGTATACCAATCATTGGTGTTTGTATAGATGTGTTTTCCAATTACATGTAATATATGATATTACATGTAATTGATTACATTATTTGTTGAGATGTAAAATAACACATCGTATTTGTTATATTTGGATGTTTTCGTCGTCGATTCATTAATACCTATGTCTATGTTGGTGTGTATGAGTGTGCTTGTGTGTGTGTATTATTGTGTGTGTGTGTTGGTTTTTTAACATAATGATTTATTATACAGTCTATATACTTACCCATGTGTGTTGCCATTTGTATATACAACATAGTTAGACATGTTCTTTAATAATGTATAATGTGTTGTGTCTGAGTATAAAACCTTTGTCAATACTTTGTTTGTGTGTAAGGTGTATTACCTTTATATTGTACGGTATCGAGATTATTGTAAAATTAACTGCTTTCTTTTGTGTGTTTTTAATATACATTTATCATTGCGTATCTCACTGTTTTAAATAAAAAAAAAAAATGTACCATTCGAGGCAGATGAGGCTGACATACGACGTGTTTTTGAGGCATATGGAACTGTACATCTGGCACAGCAAGGCAAGTGGGCGGCAGGTGCTTATATGAGCCGTCTAGAGGGGACATTTACCCTGAAGATTACCCTAAGACATGCCATCCCATCTTATGTAGTGCTGGAGGACTTTAGAACGCAGGTTTTTGTATCATACACTGGACAGAGACGTATGTGCAGGTTATGTGGAGGGTACGATCATTTGGCAGCTGTGTGTGTGAAGCAGCGGTGGGTGCCTGCACAAACTAGTGCAGCCCCTGTTATTAATGTAGACGCTGTTGCTACGAGCCCCACGCACAAGCATGAGCGTGGGCGATTGTAGAGTGAGGAGGTGGAGACCCACGAGAAGCCTGGTGTGTATGAGGAAAGCTGTGTCCCACCAGAGACCGATATTTTGAAGGAGCCGAGTGCAGAAGTGTGTGTGCAGGAGGAGGTAAAGGCGATTAAGGAAGAGCTTGTGGAGGTGTTGAGAACTTTGTCACCACCTGTAGGGGTGGAGGATGAACCTGCAGGGTGCGAAACACCGAGTTGACAGTGAGGAATGTGACATACAAATACATAGCAGGGAAGACGTGGCGAACGGTGTGGGAGAAACGTCGCCGTGTTTTGGGACGAAGCACGGTGGAGGTTGGGTCCATCGTGCAGCCTCCTTCAACGATAACATGGAGGACGTGGTTCTCACGAGGAAGAGAGCGGCGGCATCAGACTGATGATGTCCTGACGCTGGCGCAGAGAACTGGGAGGGTGGACAAATTTCGTCGTGGTAGCCAAGACAAGAGGCACCGGAAGAAAGGGGATGGGAGGGAAGGTGATGTGAAGACTTGTAGAAACCCAGGTGCAGGTGGACCTGGGAAGAATGGAAAATATAGAGTAGATGTAGTGTTTCTTCAGAAGCACAATTTCAAGGAGGGGAAAGTGCTGGAAGTAGCAGGGTTTAAGGTGGTGACTTTGCCATCTGTACTTCTGAAAGGTGGTGTGGGTATCATGATCAGGGAGGCGAGCCCGTTTGTGTTGCTAAGAAGTGAGGGGGAGGGGGAGAGTGTTGCGCGTGGACGGGGTGGATGGGGCAGAGGGTACCTTTGTTTGTGTGTATGCGCAGCAGAAAAAGGATGTAGAGTAAAAAGGGATTTTGTATGTGAAGAACTAGTTTTCTTCTTTCGTAGTTTACCTGCAGTGCCATCGTTGGTGGGGAACTGGAACTGCGTTATAGAGGGCTGACGTGAAACCAAAAGGGGCGGGCATGTGCGGCCGCCCTTGCCCCCCCGGGGGCCTTGGGGGTGCGGTTGGGGGGGGGGGGGAAAAAAGGGGGAAAAAAACCCCCCCGGGGGGGGGGGAAAAAAAAGGGGGGAAAAAGGGGGGGGGGGGGAAAAAAAAAAAGGGGGGGAAAAAGGTTTTTCCCAAACCTTTTTTGGGGGGAAAAAAAATTTTTTGGGGGGGGGAAAAAATTTTAAAAAATTTTTTGGGGGTTTTAAAAAAATTTGCCCAGGGGGGGGGGGGGAAAAGGGGGGGGGGGGGTTTGGAAGGGGTTGGGGGAAAAAAAAAAAAGGAAAAGGGCGGGGGGGAAAAAAAAAAAAAGGGGGGGGGGAAAAAAAAAGGGGGTTGGGGGGGAAAAAAAAAAAAAAAAAAAGGGGGAAAAGAAAAAGAAAAAAAAAGAAAAAAAAAAGGGGGAAAAAAAAAAAAGGGGGGGGGGGGGCCCCCCCCCCCCCCCCCCCCCCGGGGGAAAAACCCCCCCCCCCTTTTTTTTGGGGGGGGGGAAAAAAATTTTGGGGAATTTTTTTTGGGGAAAATTTAAAAAAAAAAAAAATTTTTTTTTTTTTTTTAAATTTAATTTAAAATTTTTTTGGGTTCGGGGGGGGGGCCCCCCCAAAAAAAAAATTTGAGGGGGGGGGGGTTTCCCCCAAAGGGGGGGGGGGGTTTTTTTTTTTTAAAAAAAAAAAATTTTGGGGGGAAAAAAATTTTTTTTAAAAATTTTTTTGGTGGGGGGGGTTTTGGGGGGGAAAAAAACCCCGGGGGGGGTTTTCCCCCGGGGGGGGGGAAAAATTTTCCCCCCCTTTTTTTTGGGGGAAAGGGGGTTGGGAACCTTTGGAAAAAAAAAAAAAAGGGGAATTTTGGGGGGGGGGGGGGTTTTTGGGGTTAAAATATAAAAAGGGGGTTTGGTTTGACTTTTTTCCCGTAAAAAATTTTTTTTTTTTTTCCGGGGGGGGGGGGGGGGCCCCTTTTTTAAAAAATTAAAAAAATTTTTTAAAAGGGGGGGAAAGGGAAAAAAAGGGGGGGGGGGTTTTAAAAAAAAGGGGGGGGGTTTTGGGGTGGGGGGGGTGGGGAAAAAGGAATTAAAAAAAAAAGGGGGAAAAAGGGGGGAAAACCCTTTTTTTTTAAATAGGGGGGGGTTTTTGGGGGGGGCGGGGGAACCCCCCCCTTTTTGGGATATTATGCAAAAAAAGGGGGCTGCGTGGGCCGGATGAGAGGTTCCAAGGTGCGGGGACAGGGGGGGGTGGAAAAAGGTGTTATGGGGGGAAAGACCTTTAACCCGCTTTTTTGTTTTAGGGAAAACAAAAAACAGCAGGCAATGGCTATCCCCGGTTGGGGGTTCATGAGTCGATAGTGGGGTACAGGGGGGGGAGGTCCCAAAAAACTAAAGAAAAGGGTGGGGGCATTTGTGGGGTAAGTGGGATGAAAAGTATGGCAAAGAAAAAGGGGTTTGAGGATGGGGGTTTTTGAAAAGGTGTGGGGGAGTGTGGTAGTAATTGCGTAACGTGATAGGGGAAACACTGGGTGGGGAAATAAGAGGGGGAAATTTTTGGGGGGCTTTAAATTTGGGAAAGCGAAAGGGCAAAGCACCCGGGGTTTATGGGCCCCGGCGAGTTTTACCAGCACCCTTGGGGGCTAAAGAGGCCCTTTTTTGGTTTGTTTATTAAAAATTTCCTGAAAAGGGAGAAAGGGGAGCTGGGGGAAAAGGCAAGGGTGTCGTTGTTTGGTACCGAAGGGAAGGGGCCCGCATACGCTTCGGATTACCCGGGGGATCTCATTTTTTTGCGCAGGGGTACAAGTTGTTTTCCAAAGGTTTTTTGGGGGGGGGGGATTTTGGGAAATGGGTGAGGGGGTCGAGGTTTTGGGGTTGGAAGTTCTGGAAAAAAGGAAGTGGGGGAGGGTTTTGGGGTTCTGAGGGTTTTTGGACCCAAGAAGTCCCCTTTTGGGTTTTAGGCGCGGGGGTTTTTAATAATGGCGGGGCGGGGGTTTGTGGGGGTACGATATTTTTTGTGTGTGGAAAAGCGGGGGTGGGTACCGTTGGGTGTTTTGGGGTTTTGGGCCCCCGGTTTTGGGGGGGGCGTTGAAGTAGGGGGGGAACCCCGAGGGGGGGCGGTTTGGGAAAATTTCCCCAAAACCCGGGATATTTTTTGGGGGGGTGGGTTTTTGTGGGGGGGGAAAAAGGGGGTTTTTTTGGGGGGGGGTTTTTTTTTGGGGGGGGGGGGGGGGAGCCGGGGGGGTGGAAAAAGGTTGAAGGGAGGAGGACAAAATAATTGAGGGGGGTGGGGGGGTGGGGGAAAAGGGGGTTTTTGGGGGGCCGGTGGGGTTTGGGTTGTGGTTTAAAAAAGGGGGGGGGGTTTTTGGGGGAGGCGGGGTTTAGGTGGGGACGCGGGGGGGGGGGGGGTGGAAAATTTGTGTGGGCCGAAAAAGGGGAGGGAAAAAAAGGGGGGGGGGAGGGGGTGATGGGGGGGTTTTTAGAAAGGTGGAAAGGGGGGGAAGGGAAAAAAAAAAAGGTTTGGGGGGGGTTTTTGGGGGGGGGGGGGGGGTTGGGGGGGGTTTGGTGGGGCTTTTATTTTTTTGAAAAGGGGTTTTGGGGTTTGTGGGGGGGTTTTGGGGTTTGGTGGGGGGGGAGGGGGGAGAGGTTTCCGGGGGGGGGGTTTTGGGGGAGGGGCTTTTTTGGGGTTTTTTGGCACGGGGGAAAGAGGGAGGGTTTTGTGTGGAAGGGTGCCCTTTTTTTGGTTTTGGGGGGTTGGGTGGGGGGGCTGGGGAGGGCGGTGGGGGGGGGGGGGGTGGGGTTGGAATTTTGGGTTTTTTGGGGGAGGGTTGGGGGGGGGGACGTGGGGGTAAAGTTTTGGGGGGGGTTTGGTGGTTTGGGGGGGGGGTTTTTTAAGGGGTTTTGGTTTTTTTAAAAGGGGTGTTATTTTTATTGGGGCGTATAGGAGGGGGGGGGTCACTAGAGTATATCTGGGATATTGGAAGTTAAAATCAAGTTTATTAGGCAATGAGGAGGGGATAGAGGGATTTGCAATGCTGTGGGAGAGGTTAAGTGCAGAGGTAAATGGGGTAGAGGACATTGTGATGTGGTGGGATGGTGCGGCTAAAGAACGGATTAAGCAATATTACGTAAGAGAAGGGAAACGTACCAATTCTTTAAAATATGGGCTTGCCAACTATTTGGAGGATAGGTTACGGGGTTGTTATGCGAGGGGGGCAGTGGCGGGACTTATCCTTTTGGATGATATTATGGGAAATTAAAGGGAGGCTGCGTGAGGTACAGGATGAGAGGTTCCAAGTGTGCGGGTACAGGGGGGGGTGGAAGAGGTGTTATGGGAGATAGACCTTCATCCCGCTATTGTTTTAGGCAAAACAAAGACAGCAGGCAATGGCTATTCCACGGTTGGAGGTTCTGAGTCGATAGTGGGGTACAGGAGGGGGGGGTCAAAAAACTAAGAAGGGTGGGGGCATTTGGGGATAAGTGGGATGAAAAGTATGGCAAAAAGAAGGGTGAGGATGGGGGTTTGGTGGCACTCGATTGGCAAGGGGCATACGATAGAGTGGTTTGGAAAGGACTGAGAGCCATCCTCAGGGGACGGGGGTTTGGGGAAAAATAGTGGGTTGGGTTGAGGCGTTGTATCGAGGTGCAATGGCGAGGGTACAGATTAAAGGTAGATTGGGTGGGAAGATTTTTAATGGGTAGGGGATTAGGCAGGGGTGTCCTATGTCACAATTACTGTTTGCATGTGTACAGGATCCCCTTTTTTAGATTGGGTGGAGCAGTGTATGTGTTGCGTAGAGGGACCAGGGAGTGGGGTTGTGAGGGTTTGGCCAGTTTTTAAGAGGGTATGTAGATGATACTACTGTTCTGATTAGGGGGGGGGATGTCAATGGACACATTAGGGTGGGGTAGTACAAATGTTCACAGGGGGGAACTGGTTGTGAGGGTGAATTCAGACAAATCCATGGTAACGGGGTTAGGAGCTTGGGCGGGAAGGGTTGAGTGGGGTAGTGCAGTTGTGAGGAAGCAGGTGAATCGTTAAAAATTTGCGGTCTTATCTATGCGGCGATCTAACTGTGGCACGCATGGAAAACTCGATTAGGATGGTAGACAGGATTCAGGGATGCTTGGGTACATTGCAACCTTATCATTTGACCCTTGTGCAGCGTGCCATTCTTATTAACATCTTACTGTATAGCAAAGTATGGCACGTGGCAGCCGTGTTCCCATTAACTGGGCCGGCAATAACGAACATACTTAGGAGGGTTTTTAAATTCTTGTGGGGTTCGGGCTGTGATTGGCTTAAAAGGGACGTGGTAATGTTACCTGTAAGTCGGGGGGGGCTGGGATTGCTGGACTTAAAGCGGAGGGTCAAATGTGTCTTCATTAAAAGGGAGGTGATGAGGGAAAGTGTGGGTTGGAGAGGGGGGTTGGCCAGGACCCACAACAGATTGCAACGGATGTATACAGGAGTTGAGTTGCATGAGTGTGAAACTGTTTTGAGGGCTATGGCGTGGGATCGAGATCCGGCAAAGGTCAAAATAGGTAGGTTGTGTAGATTGTTAGCCGGGAGGGTTGTAGCGCCTGTAGAGGGAATTTTCCTCATGTATGCATGGGGAAGTATATGGAATAGGTTGAGTAGGATGATCTTGTGTTTCTGTGGAGTTTTTTTCAGGATTTTACCTCTTTGGGCTTGGGACAACAAGGGTTTTCGGGGGAGGGGGGCGGGAAAGGGGGGGATCCTTTCTTTTAATTTTTTTATATAATGTCAATGGTTAAAAAGGTGATTAAGGGGGGGTAAAAAACTTTTAGACATTAAGCTCACTTGGGGGGGGAGAAAATTTTGATGTGGGGGATTTATTAAAATTTTTTTTAATTATATAATTTATTTTTTAAAATTTTTTTAAAATAAAAATAATGGTGGGAAGGTCTTTTGCCTCTATCACTAGGCCAGAGTGAGGAAAGGGCAGTATATTGTGTTGGAAGTGGTGGACAGTTTGCATAGTCCAGTGTGTAGTAGTATAATTGAATAATAAGTCATATTAATGTATGTAATAGATTGAGACTACATAACATGATGGACTTGGACTTATAAATGTGAATTACTCTTTCGCCTGTATGTTAAGGCGGATTATCAACTGTGAACCATTCAATTAGATTTATAATTATGTTCTTATCTATGTCCATAATGCAGCCATAAGTCATAAGATGTGAGTTGTTGTTTAAGAGCAGTTGTCACAAATAAGTTGTTGTTTATTCTGTATTAGAATATGTGGAATTTTATTGCTTAGCCGCGACATACTAGGGTTTATATACTTTATACCTTTGTATTCTGTGATGTTTTTTCAAAAAAATAATATTAACATTTTACTTTACATACTAGTATATAAGATCTCATTGACAACAATGAATGAATAGGTTACATGCTAAGAAAATGCACATAATTTTGGCTAGGAGTTAACATTCACAGTTGCAACCTTCTTAGAAAAATAAATAATTGAATGTATTCTCCTTTCCACAGTTGAGTGTCACTGTGTTTAAGTAAAGGCGTCTATCCCATTGTAAATTGTTAATTTAAATAATTTGTGTCCTAAGGTGTTACTGTATCACTCAAGATAATGTAATTAACTATGAATCGTTTAAGTTAAGTTAAGATGCAATCGGTTAGGTGTATGGTTTATGTTTGCGGGAGGTGGGGGGGGAAAATGTGATAAAAAATAAGCCTTCGAGGTATAATTCCTGGGTGTATATGTGTGTGTGGTGATAGGGGTCAGAAACACTTTTGAACTGGTGAGATCTTTTGTAAGGGTAATTGGGAATTTGTATTTAATTCAATTTGTGAACTTTTTAAATATAATTTCCACGCTTGTAATTTTAACGTTTTAAATAAAATATATAAAAAAAATTGTTGATTGTGTTGGATATATTTTTTGCGGGTGGGAGGAGGTGAACAGTGACAAAAGTGTAAGCCAATCCAGGTATATCATTGGTATAACACTGGGTGTAGTATGGTTTGTGGAGTGACAGGGTGTCCACAAACCACCTTTTTTTGTCTGTGTAGTCTATTTTTGTGTAAGGTAAATTGGGGATTTTTTATTTAACTCATTTTGTGTACCTTTTTATATTATTTCCACCTGTATTGTAGGTTTAAATAAATATAAAAAAAAAATAATTGATATCATCACCTTTGCCTTCTGGCCCACTTTGCAAAGCTACATACACTTATGCCACACATCACACCTTCTTATATCCACATACACTCACTGTCACACCTCCCCAGGAAGCGACCCTGCTGTGGTCCCCCTGAATCCCTCTGTCCTTTGTCTCTCAGCCATTGAGTAAGAACGTGTGCTCTGCTGCCCCCTATAGTTGCTGGTAGCAGTTTTCATTTTCACACCATGGCAAACCGGCGCTTGCGTCAATATTGTGTGTAATGAATTGTCTCATGGGGCCGTGCTGGACGTCAACGGCGCTACATTGCCCGAGATAATACGTGATACCTATGGTATAGCCCAACGAAGACTTGTGCGGTGTGGCAATGAATGGAGTTATCACGGAATTCTTTTGTGAAGTTCTGCTCGGCTCGTGTTACGAGGAGGTGGTCGAACAAGTTTCCAGAGGTTCATCATGTGGTTTAACCCCCGCGTGTCAGTCAAGCTAACATGACGTCTTCCCACTATTACACATGGGCAAAGGTCAGAAAATGTGCGATTTGAGGCTGATGTGTCTGACATTAGAGCTGCACTGGTATTTTGCACCATACTCATGGCAACAGCAGGGAGAAGGTCGGATGGCCCATATGCAGGAATACCAGAAGGTACGTTTTTTTTTCAGTAAGATGACATTACGACACCCAATCCCTTCTTACTGATCTTGCAAGACTTCAGAACTCAGGTAATGGTGTCCATATGCAGGCAACGCCGCGATCACTTGCAGTTGTGCAGAATGCATATAATCATAGGGCGGTACAGGTGTGAACGACGACGAGGTGCCAAAGGTAGGACAACCAAGCACGGATGTTGAGGAGGAAGCTTGGGGCAAGATGTACCTCGTGTGCCGGTGATACAATCAGGATTGTCTTGGGAGTGAAGAGGTGTGGAGAGGTCTACGGAGACAGCGTGTGCCCACACTCCCGGAGTGTCGCTTCTTGGGAGGCAACCATAGAAGGCCGCAGCCAGCAAGATGTGCATAACAACAACATAGAGGAATTCCATGCTCCGTGTTCAGAATGAATTATTTACAGAGAGAAGCATGATTCCCTTCTGTGGACCCTTCCCTAAACCTTGTGACCTGCTGGAAGGTGGACGCTGGAAACGAAGAGCAGCTGGGCGTGGGCGTTTTTCCCGCCCCCCTGAACGCCTTCTTGAAACATACGGTGGAGTGGGAAATCCACCAGGGACAGCTCCTGCGGATAAAGACATCAGGTGGAAAGTGTTATGCAAAAAGCGCTCTGTAGCGCTTTCAACCTCGGAGGAAGTGCTGACGCCAGCCAGGGATCCGGAAAAAAACCTTGGTGGATGTGGCTACAGAGAGCCCAGTGGGACCTAAACTCAGGGGATGGGTCAAGAGTGCTTCAAAAGGATGGGTTGAAAAAGGGTGGAAACAAAAGATTCATAGAAGGAACATTAGTATCGAAAGGAAAAAACCCAACTGACCAATTTAAAGTGCTTTAAATAAATATAATGTTTGAGGAGTTGCGAAATCGTGTATGGTTTCCTGAGAATTATATTAAGTGCGTAAATAATGTTAAAGACCTAACTGTTGCAAATATGTGTCTTACCTAACAAACCTGTCGTATTTTATACCATTTTAATGTTCAATCTGTCAGACACTGCAACACAAGGGTATCTTGGTACAGAACCTACAATCAACTTCGACAACCCTATCTAGTGAGAACGGCTGGATTTGAGAGGGACCTGACCTCCCAACATCTGAGTTTCTTACCTCCTTCTAGTGACCTACGTCTCACCTCTTGGTGCTATATAAGGCTCCGTCCTGTCACTTCTTCTCCATATTGTTTCATTCTATGGAACAATGCTCTTCTCCAGACTGAGGGACTGACCACCTCAAAACTTTAAGGGTGATGGACTGATTACATCCTCTTCAAGTATCTTCTGCTTCTATCAACTTTTCTGTACTCGACTGAAGAAGCCTACTGTGTAGGCGAAACGTTTCGAAATAAAGATACCTAACTGTTGCATATGTGTCTTACCTATCAACAGTGCGTAATAATGTTGATGTTGTGTTTGTTCTGGAACACAATCATAAATTAGGAAGTGAGTTGCGGATAGATGGGTATGATGTGTATGTGGAGAATGCTATACGGTTGAAAGGTGGCATTGCCATCATGATCAGGGAGACTAGCCAGTTTGTTGTGAGGAATTGTGAGGGCGGGGAGGGGAGGGTAATAAGGGTGGAAGGTCTATGGGGCAGGGTGAAGGCTGCCTTCGTGTGTGTGTACGGTCTGGCAGAGAATGATGGGCGTGTAAAAACTATATTTGTGAAGGAGGTATTAATTTACTATTTGCGGTCACTCCCTGAAGTGGCGCACCATATCGAGGGAGTGGAACTGCGTGTTCCGGCGTATGGATGTTGAACCCCGGGAAGTGGACATTTTTTCTGGGGTGATTGCAGGATTTAATTGACTGGGCGGATTGATGGAAGATGGGTGGGGGGGGTGAGGTTGAACATACATTTGTACATCGTGGGTATGTAACGCAACTTGAAAGAGTGTATTACCGTGTACCGTTCGCAGTTAAGACGTTGGTGTAACGTGGATTTGGTGTCTTTCCGATCATAAGATGGGTTCTACGTGGACGTAGGGTGGGAGGAATTACTAGGAGTCGCGTAGTTATTGGGAATTGAATGTTAAATTGTTGAAAGGCAATGAGAGTAACTATATTTTTGCAACTGTGGGAGGGTTAGAGGCGGAGGCCTGGGACGGGATTTTAGTTCAGAGGTGGATATGGTGGCTAAGACACGTGATCCGGAATTCTATGTTCAGAGAGGTGGAAAATAATCAAATGGTTGTACGGGCTTCAGGGTATTTGGAAGGACAAGTTACATGATTCTTAGTGGTATTGTGCACAATACCCTTTTTGAGGAAATTGCGTGAGATTTAAGGAACATATAAAGGGGCTTGCATAATGATCGTTTTGATTGTGCTCAGTTGGTGGGGAAGTTTGGAGGAGGTTCCCTATGGGATCAGCCTCTGCATGTTGTCTAGGAACGAGTCAATGGAGAGCAGCTACGGAAATGATTGGTTAACATGGCCGCAGGGAGAGAAGGGCTATCACAAGGCCAAGTGATGGAGACGACATAGGGCATAACAGGTATATAGATACGTGGTTTACGACCTACATGGCAAGCATTGGATAATAATAAAGCACATAAGGAAATCGGTAAAAACATGAAGTGAGGGCTAGTATTATAACAGAAAAAAAAAAACCCATTGGAAGGGCCTATTTCGGAGTGTGAAATATGGGCAGTCTCTGGCTGGGCGAGCTTAGGTAAGCACCTGGCATTGATGTGCTCCCGAGTGATTTCTATAGCGACAACTGGTGTGATAGTATCGTTTTTGGTACGGTTGTTTAACAATCTTAAAGACTAATGGGGTTATGGAGAATTGCAAACGGACGGCAATGGTGGTCCTTTGGTGCCACATGGATCGATCACAGTTTCTGTATTATAGGCCAATTCACTTATGTGTGGTGATTACAAAGTTACTCGCGAAATACTGGGGAATAGACTGAAAAAGGTGATGGAAAAAGTTATAGATATGGGACAATACGGGATACCAGGTAGGTCCATGTTTGAAGGCCACGGGATGATTCGTGGCTTCATAGAAAGCCGACAGGTGTTGGGTGGGGGGGAGTGATTTTAGCTTTGGATTGGGTTACTGCACATGATAGTGTAGAAAGAGAAGCTTTGTGGCAGTTCATGCATTGGCAGGGTTTTGGGAATGAAATCATCTCTTGGGCACAAGACTTTATACAAAGGGGCGACTATGCGTGTGCAGGTCAATGGTAAGTTAGGTGTGCCAGTTCAGATGGTTCGAGGTTTGAGGCAAGGTTGTCCCCTTTCACAGTTATTGTTTGCGGTGCAGGATAGATTTTTGTGGGGTTTGGGAGGTTATGAGCGCAATGGGTGGCCTGGTATTGTGGGTTACCGAGATGATACATGGTCTGTAGAGGTGGTGTTGACTTGCAACAGGTGAAGGAATCGTGGACGTGTTAGTGAGCGACAGAAATGAAATTAATGCTACAAGACATAAGTTTTATGGCAGTGGAAATGGGATCAGAGAAATGAATGGGAGGCAGAGGGTAGGTGGAGAGGGGGTGAACAGCTTAAGAATATGTGGATTGTGTATGTTGTGATCAGTTGGTGCATGTGAGTGAAACTCGGTAGGGCCGTGGACAGTGTATTAAAAAGATTAGGTGGATTGAGGTCATGTAAACAAATCTAACGTTGCACCAGAGAGTCAATACCGACAAACGTACTATTATATATAAAATTATGGCTGTGGTGGTCACTATCCGTTAATGGCCGAGAGGTCACGAATCGTTGCGCAGGGTTTATCAGTTCATTTGGGATCTGGCTCTGAGTGGTTAAGCAGAGGGTAATACTCTGCCGATTGCCAAGGAGGGCTGGGGCCACATACCGCTGGAATGAAGGATTATGAGTATTTACGTGAAACGAGCCTTCTGCGGACAATTGAAATAAGGGGGAAGGGGTGTCGGAGAAAGTGCATGCGAACAATAAAACGTTGGTGGACCGGGAAGGATTTGCGAGTAGGGAAGGCGATTTGGATTTCTGATGGAGCGAGGTATCCAGAACGAGTCAAGCTTGCACATAATCGAAAAGCGGGGGGGATGGTTGGAGGTGCTCGGCTGTGAAGGAGCATACCGAAGAATGCCTGGCGCGACATATTGGAAAATATCTCCCAGAAGTTAGGCATAGTCCCGGTGTACGAGAGGTGACGTATCGCTTTTTACACGAGATTCCTGCCGTCTGGAATTATCTAATCTAATCGAAAACTCAGGGAAGGCGGGGATTGTCGAGAGTGAGGTGGAAGTAGAATCCATTTTTCATGTTGTATATTTTTGTGAACGCATAGGTAGGGACAGGTATGGGATAGGAAGGGTAAACTATTTATGGTAGGGGGTGGGTAGGGTAGGTGATTGCAAGTGTTAAGTTTAGAATTGATGGGGTGGGAGCGCAGTTAACAACAGACAGTGCATATCTGGTACGATTTCGTGTCACATCATGGGCAATGAGAGATGTAGGAGCGAGGTGAAAGAATAAAGGTGCTGGCAGCGACATTTTACCGATCTAATGCAGCAATCGGGAAGTATAAGGAAGGAAAGAACACTGAATTTACAGAGGGTTATAGAATTACGGCTGTGTGATTATGGACTTTGGTAGGTCAATGGAACAACGGCTAGCCCTTCCGTTCTGAGGTGTGTGGGTGCGAGTGGGCAAGAATGTAGGTGAGGTACGTATAATATTGAGTAATATATGGACGAGTGCGTGAGGGGAAAGCGTATTACGCTGTCTGTATGACACAATTGTTTGATTTAAGGTGTTTTTCCATGGCTAGCTGGGGCAGTGATGGAAACGTATGTTTACATTAATATGTCGGTGCATGAGTGTGTGTATATATATATATGCGTGCATGTGTACAGAAATATACATAGATGTATTTATAAATGTATACACGTGTGTGTGAGTGAATATTTGAGCAGGAGAATATGGTTGATGACAGAGTGTAGCATGGTAGTCATAAGATTATTACCAAATAAACATTAAAGGTAGGATATCATTTGTTTATAAGTATCCATTTGTGGAAATTGAACTACCATATACGCTGATCTACAGGACTGTTTTTGGTTTTAGCGCTGTAAAGCCCTTTGTGCCTTAGCGCTTCTTTTTGAATATCCATAATACTATTTATGGATTCAGAGTAAAATTATTAAAATTGTCGTAACATGACTTATAGGCATAATATATATCGCAATGTAATGACCTGTTGAGGTGTATGAGTTTTAGCTGTATTAGTAGTTAACATTATTGTGTCATGAGATGTACTGAATTTAGGTTGTTTATATACTACATTTCTGTGTAATAAGAGCCACTTGTTTTAGATCGTTTGGAATTAGCGTCTTATTACTTTAGGTTATATGGGAGATAACAGGGAGTCACCCTTCACCCAGCAGGGTGTTCCGGTGTGTGCACCGAATTATCTAGAATTCCTTACGAAGAATGTCTATATTGATGATATGATCGTCGTAGCAAGTTGGAATGGTGTTAGTTAGTAGATGTAATGGCAAATCGAGTCAGTACAACACTTTTCCTTGTAAACAAAAGTGTACATTTGTTTTAATATTCAATGTAATGAGGGGAACAAAATGTCATAATCGTGGGTGAGTGTTGGTGTTTTGTGGTATATATTAAAGGTCAGAAGAACGGGGTTTATTTGTATATTCAGGTCTTTACTTGAAGTCACTGGAAAAGTTTCCTGTGAGAAAGTCATTTCCAACAGATTGAATTACTATATGGAGTATAATCAACTTGTTTTACTGAAAAACAATGGCTTTAGAACACATAGCAGGAACCAATCATGAAATAAGTGTTATTTTTGACACTGTACAAGTCATAAAAACATCAGGGCAATCTTGCCATAATTGGCCCCAGAGATTTTCATAAAGCTTTGAAAGCCTTTGGCATGATGGCCTTATAAACAAACTCATTACCTACCAGCCATAACTGGATTTCTCATAGTAATTTTATAATTTCCTTACTCAAAGAAAATCATTCCCACATTTCATGGCAAGTCGACAGAACCTTTTATACCGACGGCTGGTGTCCCACAAGGTCTTGGCTCAGTCCACTTCTGTTTAACATTTATGTGAATAACCTTCCTCAACCAGAGTTTAATGACACAATTGTGACACATTGCAGATGATGTTATTCAAGTCGCACCATCAACTCCAGTAACAGGAAAATACAATATGAGAAGATCCATGAGAAAAAAATGAATTTGAACTTCGTCGAACATCTAATTTGGGAGAAGAAATGGAGAATTACGACTTAATCCTGACAAGGTCCTTGATAGCACGATAGGATGTTTTGCATCAACCATCGAAGATAAAGGGGGTATCTCCATCCGAGGTACACCTGTAGCCATTAGAAACCCCAACAAGATCATGGATATAAATTAGACAGGCTCTCACATCAACATCTCAGGTAACTAAAAAGACCAACACAGCCAAAGCCGTCTTATCAGACGCTATCGAATCAATCAAGCCCCTCAACATGTCCAAAAAAAACATAGTATAAAATGATAATAAGAACCCAATACTCGAATACCGTGTGTCCCAAGTCATTAACAACAAAGACCAACATGCAACGGTTTACAAAGGGTCCAAATAGAGCTCTTCGTTTTATTACCGATACCAGGAGGAGAGACGAGTTAAAATGGCAGATTTACACACATCACAAATATTACTGCCATAAAATGCTACGCCTTACCCCCCTAAAAAAGAAACACACTATACAATGCAAGAACTATACATGCCCGATAAGAGAAACATCCAATACAAGTGCTTTTATAAATACCAACCGATTACACCATCAATAACTCCGCCTCACAGTACTCAAGAATGACTCTCCCACCAAGGTTCGCGTTTTTATTCATAAAGATGATCACCCTCGACCCATGGATTTTGAGCCAACTTTACCTGATGAAGAAGAATAGGATTCCACCAGATCCCTTCTATGTAGACTGAGAAAATCATCGCCCCCAATAAGGAGCATCTTAAATAACTTTCTAATGTAAAATTATGCTATTCACTATGATTGGACACCACCCATTAAGAAGCTATTGTCACCGAACTTATAACTGGCAGAAAATTATTGCCTTTCTTGTCGTATAAATTATCCGTTGTGCAATCGCGAAAAAAAAAAAAAAAAAAAAAAATGCAATTGCAACTTGTATAACTACTACCAATTTCAGAGTCATGTACTTATATATCTGTATATCTATTTGACACTGATGGTTAGTAATATACCCCTTAAAGAATATCTTATCAATTCACATACACTTTTATAAAATACACCAAAGTGATTGGCCCACGTACCTTTTATATCCTACCACTCTTTTACGTCTTTCTTTTCTGTTCGCATCTTTTTATTATTATCTCCTCTTTTCATTCGTTATTATCATCTTTCCTAGTCATTTTACACCTTTTTGTTCTTATGATTTGTCTCCCCCCTCCCACCCTTTTCCAATATTTCCATCCTTACCCATCCTTCTTCCTTACCCATCTTACCAAAGCTCTGGTCATCAGAACTAGAACTAGGTCAGTGAAAGTATACTTTTGAGGGGTACTGTAATTTTTGTTCATTCTTATATTTGCTCACAGGTGTGGGTGAGTATCGGTTGTGTAAGTTTAAAGAAAGTGTTATACTGTCATGATGTCTCATTGTGTAAAACCCAGTAATTGAGTACTGGAACCATTCCTTATAGTTCGTGTTGTTTGTTTTTATACATGTACTTGTTTATGTACATTTATGTATGAAGGATTAATAATATATAAATAACAAAGTGGAAAATAAATGCATATTGTAGGTTTGGTGCTTCTTTGTTTATAATATTATAATGCTTATTGAATGTAAGACTTATGTAAACTTTACTTGACATAGGTGCATGGTATATAGGTATCGGGCATGAGGGACCATTTGTATCAGCACGAAAGTTTAAACTTTTGTGTGTATTGACAATGTTTTATATCCTGTAAGAACTGAACTATGTTCTTTTATCTATTTAATGTTTTGTAATGTTTCTCAATAAATATAAAAAAAAAAAAAAAATTTTTTTCCCTCTCTCAAATGTAATCCCAAACGCCCCCCCCGTTACTCAATTCAACCCAAGTCCGTAAATTCATGAGAAACCCTAACGTTTACATTCTAGTAAACCCTTCCGAAAAATCCTTCACCCACCTCCTCCCATACATCTCTAATTACGACACATCGTTATGATAAACCATTACCGCTATACCCGCCTCCGCACTTCACATCCCCCTTCCCCCCCTCATCACCCACGATATATATATATATATATAGATATATATATATAAATATAATATATATATATATATATATATATAATATATATATATTATAAATTATATTAAATATATATATATATATATATAAATATAGTCCACTATTACATAATCCAAAGCTCTTTGAACACTCGCGTCCGAACCCTCTCCCACATCTAGCTAGTGCACGCAGAACGACACCCCGCTTCCCCCCACCCCTGTACAACCCTACTAATTAACCAATACCTAACACCCTCCAGTCGCCTCCCAAAATATACTGCAATGGAACGCCCGTCTCCATCCTCCCACAAATTCCACACCTAACCTGCCCACAATTGCCCCCACTGGTTTCTTAGTACCTCCCCCGACGGTAGTATGCCATGCAAAAACGATACGTTTACCTCCCTCATCCTATGGGGCTTTAGCTTCAACTTGGCTGAACCTATCCCAAATCTCTTCCATGCGTACATGGGGAACAATCCCTCAACTGGGTACACATCATTTCTGCAAGCACCTACACAAAACCCCTCTTCGAATTTTCCTGGTTCTCTAACCAACATCAAAGCCCTCGAACAGTTTCACATTCCCTCAACTCCATACCACCATACAACTTACGTCAACCTATTATGTACTTTTTCTCCAACTGCCCCCCACCCCCGCAACTCCCTTCACGCAAAACCTCCACTAAGAAACACACATTTAATTACCTTCACGAGAATCATCAACCCAACCCACACTGGCGCACAGGTAACATTACAAACCCCTCTCTCAGCATCCAATTCGCACCTTGAAACTCCACAAAAAATTAAACACCCGACTCCAGAATTCCCACAATCGCCGTCCCTGTTCTTGGGAACATGCTGCTGCTGCCAAAACTTACATACAAAAATACATCTATTACAATCAATCGTGTGCACGAGAGCCAGGTGTATGAGGTCGCAATGCACCCAGACGCCCAGAATCCTTTCCATCAATTATTTGAGTTTTCTCTCAAGCAGCGACAAGTCTCCCTTTATAGATTTAGATCCACAAATTTTTAAAGACCCCCGTGTGTTTCCTCAACGCAACGTTACATCTCGCCCCCCCTCCACCCAATCACCCAACCCCATGATCATTGACTTCTCGCTATTGACCTGCATCCTTGTTGCATTTCCAAACATTTGCACATCATCCAAAAACCCCAACGCCATTCCCTCTCGAACCAGGACTGTTGTATCATCTACATATCCTATTATTCCAGGCCACACTTTCCAGTCCTCCCCACACCCCCACACAATGTTCAACCATTCTATAGAAGGGGTCCTGAATGCACGCAAACAACATTTGTGACATGGAACACCCCTGCCTAATTCCCCTAGCCCATTACAATCTCTCCCAAGCATCCATTAATCGTACCCTCATCTTACTCCTTTGTAAAAGGGTTACTCAATTAACTATTTCTTCCCATAACCCTGCCCTCCTAATATAGCTTCCTATGCTCCCCTATCCACCCTGCCATAGGCCCCCTGCCATCTAAAGCCAACAGCGGCCCCCCCCCCCCCCCGCCCCGCCCTCCCTCTCCCTTCCCCTTATGACTCCACAAAACATCTCATTATTCCATGACCTTCAAACATCGACCTTCCAGGCAAACGCATACTGCGTTTTCGAGACCACCTCCCTACCACACATTTAACCGATACCCAATGACTTTAGTTAACAACTTAATAAACAGCACATAACAGAGATATGGCATGGTACTCCATGAGTGTGTGCTGCCCCTACCCTTCGGTCCAACACTACAACTGCTGTAAGCTTGCTTGTCCCCATCACACCCTTCTCCTTCACTGATTTAATAACCTACCCATAAAACCCTTATCACCTCCAATGTTGGAGATAAAAATTTCAGCCGGGAGACCATCTATACCGGTGGCTTTGCCCTTCCTCATTCCCCTTAAAGCCAACTCTATTTCCTCTTCCGTTATTACCCCCCCTAAAGCCTTCCTATCACTATTCTCTAAATTACACGTCACATACTCACACACCTTATCTAAAGCCACATTCCCCACCCTCCCACTTGTCCAGTACCCTTCATACCATTTATCAGCATACGCACACATCCCTTTCGTAGTTTGTATCTCCTGACCCACCCTATAACCTCCAGCCATCTCATGTACCTCTAACCTCGGAATAGCTGTAACCTGCTCTCTTTGTTTTTGACGTCCCAACACACGCGCCGATGGTTTGTCTCCCCAAAGCACCTCCTCTACCCCTGCCTGCACCCTTACCGCTTGAAACCTTTCATTTTGTAACTCCGTTAGTCTCTGCCCCTTGCCTCACGACAATTATCATCCATAGGATAGCTTTCCCCCACAGCCCCCTGACCATAACAACCCCTTAACCTGTCCTCTAAATAATTTGAAAGTCCATGTTTTAAATCATTGATACGTTTTCCCACACCCACATAATATTCCTATCCTTACCCTTTGACTACACAATTCCACATTGCACGACATCTTCCACACCCTGTGCCTCCTCGCTAAGCTCTTCCACAGACAGAAAATCCCCTAACCCCTCCTCATGCACCAATGACTTATATTTAATTTCCAGTAACTCCTGTATATTTCCGCAAGTGCCTCCCACCCAACCTCCACGAACACTGCACTATGATCCGAACAATGCTGCTTCAGACAGTTTTTGAAAGTTGCACTTACAACCCAGTGAGAAAGATACACACTATCTAACCACTCGCGCATCCCTCTCCTAACAAACGTATGCTCTGTCTCCCACGCCCCCCACTCGAACGCGCCCCGTAACCTAATATCCCTCATTAAATCTCTTAGGGTCACCGACACATAGCCTGCCCCTTTCGGTTCCACATCAGCCCTCTTAATAACTCAGTTCCAATCACTTTCTACTATGCAATAAGATCACAGTAAACAGGTGATTTCAGAATATGCAAAACAACCACTGTGAAAGAATAGAGAAGTTGCAAGCTCTCTCGTGACTACTCACATTATCAAGGAACAATGAAAGTAAAGCATCAAAGGAAGGTATATAAAGGGGTAGCCCACACCTCACTATCAGATTCCACAACTAAAGAAACACCTGAACTGCGAGAACAGCAGCCCGCGGCCCGAACTAAGACAGGTCCTTCACACAACCTACCAAAAAACTCTTCTACCCAAGAAATAAGAAATTTAAAAAATTATTATTTGTCCAATATATTATTAAATTCTTCCAAATTCTAATTAATTATAGAATGATCAACTTTACATAACCCAAAGGAAAAATTCAAATTATTGTCCAAAAACTGCATTTTAATGAGACAGATTCAAATATATCCTGTCGACCATATGGACTTGCATGATACTACTTTCTCAACTTTTTGGAAAATCAATTGGATGGTTAAAAACTCTTACAAGAATAAAATAGAGCATCGGAATCTTGTCCAGTTCAAATGCAAGATAATGTTGTTTAATCTTAGTTCGAGATTTTTACCATTTGACCGAAATAAACTTTAATCGCAAATTTTACAAGAATCTTATAGACATATCCATCAGCGATTGGGGGAATTCTTTATCAAAAGTTTTTTTTTTACTGTATCAGATTTTTTTGAATACAACTTTGATATTCAAAGTCTTATGAAGAGATGGCATATCAAACCAAGTTTTCATGGAAAGGAGAACCAACAAATTTTTTAGTTGAATGAGGCTGGTTGTCCCTTTTTGATAGTAAATGTAATTCTAGCAACTTTTAAAAGATTTATGCAATTACATTCTTGGTATTTCAATCATTACCTATTTCATAAAATTTTGGATATTATACCTCATCTATGAACTCTGGTACTACAAATTCTAAAGCTCTCAAAAACATGATATGAAAAACAAACAGTATAACTCTATCTTGATGGGAAGAATAATTGTGACAAGGAACAGATATTTTAGGTATTCTGTAAATTTAAACATTGAATCATTATACCCTAAAATAATTAAAACATACTAGAAAAGGCAATGAAGTATTTTCCTCAAATTCACAGTCAGTCAGTCCAGACAGACCAATATTAGCTCCATAGGATCAGTTTCATATAAATTATCCAAATGGCTTGTTGTTATTTGGAGCCCTCTTGTTCGCAAAATTCTAACTTAAATGTTAAAAACAACATAGATTTAGTTGATAAATTAAACTCCTTGACTGACTTAAATGATTTTAACATGGTTAGTTTTGCTGTTACTTCCTTGTTTACGAAAGTTCCTGTTGATGATTTATTAAGTTTCTTATCTGAAGAACTCGTTAATTATGATTTACCATTGCCAGTTCCTACTATCATTAACCCTTTGACTGTCGCGGCCGTATATATACGTCTTACAAGGTACCGTGTTTGACATATACTCATAAATTCTAGCGGCTTCAAATCAAGCAGAAGAAAGCTGGTAGGCCCACATGTGAGAGAATGGGTCTGTGTGGTCAGTGTGCACCATATAAAAAAAATCCTGGAGCAGGCAGTGCATGAGAAAAAAAAAACTCCGACCATTTTTTTTAATTAAAATGCCGACTTTGTGGTCTATTTTCTTATAGTATTTATGGTTGTATTCTCATTTTCCTGGTCTCATTGATAAATGGAAACCATATTATAGAAGTAGAGTGATTTTGATTGTTTTTAAACTTAAAAAGAACCTAGACATGGAGCTCAAACTAGGAAAAAAATGTTTGATTTTTGCCATGTTCAGAAGTAAACAAAATGATGTCCAGTGTCCAATAAATGTCCAACTAAACTAGCCATTCTAATTATGCAAGTCATGAATAGGTTGATTGTTATTTAAACAAGTATTGAAGTAGTCTGCTTAAAAGTAAGTCTTCTATTTTATGTTTGAATAAAAATTCAAAAAAGAAAGCAAGAGTAATATCAGAGGGGCCGGAGACAAGACATGATTGAACAAGAAACTGTTATTTAAGAGCCAGAATGTCTGCAATGTTCATTCTGGACCTTATTTTGAAATTGTTATATTTTTTTAATTTTCATGAAATTGGCCAAATTGCAAATTTCTGACCACTGTTAAATTAGTATTATTGGTATGTTGGAAATCGAAATGGGCAGTTTCTTTACTCAATCGATAGACAAAATGGAGTTCTAAAGAAATAGCTATGCGTTTGGTCGACTGGAACAAAAGAATTGGCCGATAATAGGGCACAAAGTGGGCGAAATCGCCGATTTGTAAATATCGCCGAGGTCGCTAACTTCGCGAGAGCATAATTCCGTCAGTTTTCCAACAAATTTCGTTTTTTTGGTGTCATTACAATCGGGAAAAGATTCTCTATCATTTCATAAGAAAAAATATTTTTTTTTTTTAAATTTTGCGACACCAGGAGACACCTAAGGATTGGGGGTTGCGACAGTCAAAGGGTTAAACTTATTAAACTTTGCAGTGGTAGGTAGGTAGGTAGTAGGTAGTAGGAGGGATGACATGGCTAGTTTTCAGAGTAGAATAGCTGAATTAAACAATGATAGGTTTGATGCAATCAGGTTAGGGCGGGGTTAGAGGATGTATTGTGGAGTGATAAGCAGTCCGGGTTTGTTTTTACGTACATTCGAGCTCGACGGAACGGTTAACCACCATTCTACAATTGGAGACAAGCCCTGGGGAGGGAGGGTAATCCAAGGGTCTGGTCCCTATCCAACACGGAGGAAAGTAAGAGTCTCTAGTTTGATAGATTGGTTTAGGGAGAAATGGAGTAAGGAGGGAGGGGGTTCCTGGGAGGGAAATTTTTTGGAGGGGAGTTTCCATAGTGTTTAAGTGAGCAGGATAGAGTGGGGTTGAGGGTGGTATACAGTGAGGTTGAGGTGTAAGAGGCAGTTTTAGGATGACAACGGGAAAACACTGTGATAGCTGTATACCAAAAAGAATTTTATAGAGGACATTGGGTGTAATTAGGCAATTACAACCCAGGAGGTCCAAATGGCCTGTTCCCCCCTGGTGAAAGGGAGCAAAATAAACACAGCAGAAAGGTTTTGACTTTATTATCCTTCACCAATTTAGAACACAAATATTTACACTATTTACACTATGTACAGTGATAGGTATTGTGCACCAATACTCCACAGTAAAGCAAGGCAAACAGAAGGCCACAAGAGAGCAAAAACCGTGCTCAACCAGCTCTATAATGGGAATTTGGGGTGACAAGGGCAGACAGGAGAAGTGGTACCAACTTAACCTATGTGATAGCCAAAACCATCTCTTATTGGCTGAACTGGTGGGAAGGTCTTTTGCCTCTATCACTAGGCCAGAGTGAGGAAAGGGCAGTATATTGTGTTGGAAGTGGTGGACAGTTTGCATAGTCCAGTGTGTAGTAGTATAATTGAATAATAAGTCATATTAATGTATGTAATAGATTGAGACTACATAACATGATGGACTTGGACTTATAAATGTGAATTACTCTTTCGCCTGTATGTTAAGGCGGATTATCAACTGTGAACCATTCAATTAGATTTATAATTATGTTCTTATCTATGTCCATAATGCAGCCATAAGTCATAAGATGTGAGTTGTTGTTTAAGAGCAGTTGTCACAAATAAGTTGTTGTTTATTCTGTATTAGAATATGTGGAATTTTATTGCTTAGCCGCGACATACTAGGGTTTATATACTTTATACCTTTGTATTCTGTGATGTTTTTTCAAAAAAATAATATTAACATTTTACTTTACATACTAGTATATAAGATCTCATTGACAACAATGAATGAATAGGTTACATGCTAAGAAAATGCACATAATTTTGGCTAGGAGTTAACATTCACAGTTGCAACCTTCTTAGAAAAATAAATAATTGAATGTATTCTCCTTTCCACAGTTGAGTGTCACTGTGTTTAAGTAAAGGCGTCTATCCCATTGTAAATTGTTAATTTAAATAATTTGTGTCCTAAGGTGTTACTGTATCACTCAAGATAATGTAATTAACTATGAATCGTTTAAGTTAAGTTAAGATGCAATCGGTTAGGTGTATGGTTTATGTTTGCGGGAGGTGGGGGGGGAAAATGTGATAAAAAATAAGCCTTCGAGGTATAATTCCTGGGTGTATATGTGTGTGTGGTGATAGGGGTCAGAAACACTTTTGAACTGGTGAGATCTTTTGTAAGGGTAATTGGGAATTTGTATTTAATTCAATTTGTGAACTTTTTAAATATAATTTCCACGCTTGTAATTTTAACGTTTTAAATAAAATATATAAAAAAAATTGTTGATTGTGTTGGATATATTTTTTGCGGGTGGGAGGAGGTGAACAGTGACAAAAGTGTAAGCCAATCCAGGTATATCATTGGTATAACACTGGGTGTAGTATGGTTTGTGGAGTGACAGGGTGTCCACAAACCACCTTTTTTTGTCTGTGTAGTCTATTTTTGTGTAAGGTAAATTGGGGATTTTTTATTTAACTCATTTTGTGTACCTTTTTATATTATTTCCACCTGTATTGTAGGTTTAAATAAATATAAAAAAAAAATAATTGATATCATCACCTTTGCCTTCTGGCCCACTTTGCAAAGCTACATACACTTATGCCACACATCACACCTTCTTATATCCACATACACTCACTGTCACACCTCCCCAGGAAGCGACCCTGCTGTGGTCCCCCTGAATCCCTCTGTCCTTTGTCTCTCAGCCATTGAGTAAGAACGTGTGCTCTGCTGCCCCCTATAGTTGCTGGTAGCAGTTTTCATTTTCACACCATGGCAAACCGGCGCTTGCGTCAATATTGTGTGTAATGAATTGTCTCATGGGGCCGTGCTGGACGTCAACGGCGCTACATTGCCCGAGATAATACGTGATACCTATGGTATAGCCCAACGAAGACTTGTGCGGTGTGGCAATGAATGGAGTTATCACGGAATTCTTTTGTGAAGTTCTGCTCGGCTCGTGTTACGAGGAGGTGGTCGAACAAGTTTCCAGAGGTTCATCATGTGGTTTAACCCCCGCGTGTCAGTCAAGCTAACATGACGTCTTCCCACTATTACACATGGGCAAAGGTCAGAAAATGTGCGATTTGAGGCTGATGTGTCTGACATTAGAGCTGCACTGGTATTTTGCACCATACTCATGGCAACAGCAGGGAGAAGGTCGGATGGCCCATATGCAGGAATACCAGAAGGTACGTTTTTTTTTCAGTAAGATGACATTACGACACCCAATCCCTTCTTACTGATCTTGCAAGACTTCAGAACTCAGGTAATGGTGTCCATATGCAGGCAACGCCGCGATCACTTGCAGTTGTGCAGAATGCATATAATCATAGGGCGGTACAGGTGTGAACGACGACGAGGTGCCAAAGGTAGGACAACCAAGCACGGATGTTGAGGAGGAAGCTTGGGGCAAGATGTACCTCGTGTGCCGGTGATACAATCAGGATTGTCTTGGGAGTGAAGAGGTGTGGAGAGGTCTACGGAGACAGCGTGTGCCCACACTCCCGGAGTGTCGCTTCTTGGGAGGCAACCATAGAAGGCCGCAGCCAGCAAGATGTGCATAACAACAACATAGAGGAATTCCATGCTCCGTGTTCAGAATGAATTATTTACAGAGAGAAGCATGATTCCCTTCTGTGGACCCTTCCCTAAACCTTGTGACCTGCTGGAAGGTGGACGCTGGAAACGAAGAGCAGCTGGGCGTGGGCGTTTTTCCCGCCCCCCTGAACGCCTTCTTGAAACATACGGTGGAGTGGGAAATCCACCAGGGACAGCTCCTGCGGATAAAGACATCAGGTGGAAAGTGTTATGCAAAAAGCGCTCTGTAGCGCTTTCAACCTCGGAGGAAGTGCTGACGCCAGCCAGGGATCCGGAAAAAAACCTTGGTGGATGTGGCTACAGAGAGCCCAGTGGGACCTAAACTCAGGGGATGGGTCAAGAGTGCTTCAAAAGGATGGGTTGAAAAAGGGTGGAAACAAAAGATTCATAGAAGGAACATTAGTATCGAAAGGAAAAAACCCAACTGACCAATTTAAAGTGCTTTAAATAAATATAATGTTTGAGGAGTTGCGAAATCGTGTATGGTTTCCTGAGAATTATATTAAGTGCGTAAATAATGTTAAAGACCTAACTGTTGCAAATATGTGTCTTACCTAACAAACCTGTCGTATTTTATACCATTTTAATGTTCAATCTGTCAGACACTGCAACACAAGGGTATCTTGGTACAGAACCTACAATCAACTTCGACAACCCTATCTAGTGAGAACGGCTGGATTTGAGCGGGACCTGACCTCCCAACATCTGAGTTTCTTACCTCCTTCTAGGAGACCTACGTCTCACCTCTTTGGGTGCTATAAAAGCTCCGTCCTGTCCTTCTTCTCCATATTGTTTCATTCTATGGAACAATGCTCTTCTCCAGACTGAGGGACTGACCACCTCAACACTATAAGGGTGATGGACAGATTACATCCTCTTCAAGTATCTTCTGCTTCTATCAACTTTTTCTGTACTCGACTGAAGAAGCCAACTGTGTAGGCGAAACGTTTCGAAATAAAGATACCTAACTGTTGCATTGTGTCCTTACTATCAACAGTGCGTAAATAATGTGTGATGATGTTTTATATATTCAATCGATGATACCTTTATCCTTGTCAAACGTTTTTTTTTATCGTTAATTTAAAGGGGGAATTATAACTAGTTCAAAAATATTAAGAATTTTTTTTGGGTTTTTTATATACCCTTCCCCTTTGTTTTGGGGGTCATATTATATATTGAATTTTAATCGGTAAAATTAATTTTGTGTGGTGTGTAGGTGGTTTGTGTGTAGGTGTGGTGTGAGGTGTTGTGTGTAGGTGTGTGTGTGTAGGTGTGGTGTGTAGGTGTGTGTGTGAGGTGTGTGTGTGTAGGTGTGGGGTGGGGTGGTGTGTGTGTGTTGGGTGTGTGTGTAGGTGTGGGGGTGGGTGTGGGGGTAGGTGTTTGTGTAGGTTTGGTGTAGGTGTGGGGGTGTAGGTGTGTGTGTGTAGGGTGTGTGTGTAGGTGTGTGTGTGTAGGGGGGTGGTGAGGTGTGTGTGTTAGGGTGTGTGTGTAGGGTGTGTGTGTAGGTGTGTGTGTGTAGTTTGGGGTGTGTAGGTGTGTGGTTAGGTGTGGGTTATTGTGTGTGTAGGGGTGTGTGTGTAGGTTGTGTGTGTAGGGGGAGGGTGTTGTGAGGGGGTGTGTGTAAAGGGGTGTGTGTAGGGTGTGTGTTAGGTGTGTGTGTGTAGTGTGTGTGTGAGGTGGTGTTGAAGGGGTGTGTGTGTGGGGTTTTGGGGTGTAGGTGTGTGTGTGTGGTTGTGTGTGTAGGGTGTGTGTGTGTAGGGGTGGTGTGTAGGGGTGTGTTGTGGTGTTGGGGGTGTGTAGGGTGTGTGTGTAGGGTTGTGTGTGAGGTGTGTGTGTGTGGGTGTGTGTGTAGGTGTGTGTGTGTAGGTGTGTGTGGTAGGTGTGTGTTGTAGGTTTTGGTGTGTAGGGTGGTGTGTAGGTGTGGTGTTGGGGTGGTGGTGTAGGGGTGTGTGGGTTTTGGGGTGTGTGTGTAGGTGTGTGTGTGTAGGTGTGTGTGTGTAGGGGGTGTGTGTGTGGTGGTGTGTGAGGTGTGTGTGTGTAGGTTGGTGTGTAGGTGTGTGTGTGTGTAGGTGTGTGTGTGTGGTGTGTGTGTGTAGGTTGTGTGTGTAGGTGTGGTGTGTATGGGGTGTGTTATGTGTTTTAGGTGTGTGTGTGTAGGTTGTGTGTTTTAGGTGTGGTGTGTAGGTTGTGGTTAGGGGGGTGTGTGTGTGGTGTGTTGTGTTGGTGTTGGGGTGTAGGTTGTGTGGTGTAGGTGTGTTGTGTAGGTTGGTGTGTGTAGGGTGTGGTGTAGGTTGGTGTAGGTGTGTGGGTGAGGTGTGTGGTGTGGTTGGTGGGTAGGTGGTGTGTGTAGGGGGGTGTGGTGTAGGTGTGTGTGTGTAGGTGTGTTTGTGGGAACAATGTCTTAGGTTATAGTTCTATTATTGGATGTAATATATATTTAGTTTTTTTAGTGACAAGTCATTTTGCGTATTATTTCATGTATAATCCAGTCTGTTCTGTACGAACACATGTACACATACATGTATTTGTGTATATGCATGTGTATGTATATACATATATATATATATATGATTATAGGACTTATTCCCACATGTTTTATAATGACTCTGACTGTTTGTTTGGAAGTCGGTATTTTTTTTTTTTCCATAAACTGGTTGGGTTTATTTCAGTAGAGTTTTGTTATATCAATGTGTAAAAATGTATTTTGTTTTTTGTGTGTGTACTGACATTGTCTGCCACGTTTTTTTGAGTTGCTAATTGTCAGCTTGTGTTTTTTCTTTTTATGGTTTATGTATATGTTGCTTTTAAATAAAATATAAAAAAAAAGTACCCAGGTTCCAGCCAATGAGAAGATGGTTTTGGCAATCACAGAGGTGTTTAGGGTACCACACACCTGTCTGCCCTTGTCATTCCCATTCTAGAGCTGGTTTAAGCACGGTCTGCTCTCCAGTGGCTTCTATTGTGCCTCGTTTACCGAGGAGTGCACTAATACCTATTGTTGTACATAGTGTACATACTTCTGTTCTAAATTGGTGAAGGATAATGCAAGTCAAAAGTTTGTCTGCAGTGTTCATTTTGCTCCTTTTACACCCAGGATAACATGCCTTGGGACTCCTGGGTTATAATAAGGTGCCAGGAGCTGTGTAACATTCTGTGGGAACTTGGAGGGGCATGATACCTATGTGCTTGTGGAGCTCCCTGCACCTAGAGGTGCCAGAAGCTGTGGTACATCCTGCGGGCGCTTGGAGAGGCACGATACTATTGCGACCCCTGAATGGATCACAATGTATATAATGTATATTACCTGTTCATATAATTTCATATTGCTTATATTTGCGATTTTTAAACTAAATCGTAAATATTGCTTTTATATTTGACTTAGTTATATTTATTAGGAAGGATGTAACATTTATATATTATTTTTTATATTTTTATTTAAAGAAAGGCAATACATCATATAAATATTCATATTATCTCAACAACATGAGATTTATACGACCCTACCACTACCTACTCTCGCACTGATTACAGAACAACGGGGGCGGACTATAACAAAATATTAACCCCCTAAAAGATACCATGGATGTGTACCACTCATTAAAAATCTGGTTAACAAGCAACAATTCATCTAAGAACAAAAGGCTGCACAATGCTGGATCCGTTCCCACTCTATTTGTGGAAGCCATACCACGTGACAACATGATTATAATATGTACAAAATATATTACCAAAGATTCCTGACCAATGACCCTGCTTACAGCTCGAGGCCCATATCCTCAAGAACCCCACTGGTTGCTTGCTTCAGTGCAAGACATACGTCGTAGTAGAAATAAACCAGTGTAAATAACTTTTCACCCTAAGCCAGTGAACTTGGCATGCATGATGCCTACACACTGAGTGGCCGCAACCGACCATGGACATATCAGGTTCACACATTGATGGGATTGCGATCCCACAAGCCACTTCCTGTTGGCCAAAATAAAAAAAATCCCTAACCTCCCCTCCGGTGCAGTTGCACCATCCTGCCTTCCGGCCATACCTTAACGCACGCAGGCGTTTGTAGCCATCAAGTAAATATTGAGACACCTCCACTCACGCCATGAAAGAAACCAGACCAACCACCTCCATACAGAAAACATGCACCAAAAACGTGCAGTTGACACACTCCACCCTGGAGGGCTGATTGATTGAAAAAGATAAAAAACAGGTTTATCACTCGCCACTGGACGGCAAGCCCGATGTTTTATCCCCTGATCTAAATCCCCACCCCTAACATACTAAGCATGTCACATACCGTTGAGGGTACAGTAGCCATTCAGAAATACATTCCCCCCACTGAGTCCAATTTTAAATCCCTGTTCCTTACACATAGAACAGAATTACCGTTGCTGCCAGCACACGTTTCTCACTTCCCAAAGCATCGATCCCCTCATGCACCAGGATACATACATTTAGTCCACCTTGACATATGCCAGCGCCCGTGTCGCACCTCCTCCCACCCCCTATATTCTAAAATCAGTTGCCAGAATACAGACACATCCTCCCCCCACCCTCTGCACCACCCTACCATGCCCACTGCCTGATACTCTGCAACCCCTGACAAAAATACACGATATGATAAGCCGTTTCCTCTCCCCCACAAGATTCCTGACCTATGACCCTGCTCTACAGCTCGAGCCCTATCCTCAAATCCCCACTGGTTGCTTGCTTACAGTGCAAGACATACGTGTAGAATATAAACCAGTGTAAATAAACTTTACACCCTAAGCCAGTGAACTTGGCATGCATGATGCCTACACACTGAGTGGCCGCAACCGACCATGACATATCAGGATCACACATGATGGGATTGCAGATCCACAAGCCCACTTCCTGTTGGCAAAATAAAAAAACCCTAACTCCCCTTCCGGCTGCAGTTTCCACCATCCTGCCTTCGCATACCTTAACGCACGCAGTCGTGTTGTAGCCATCAGTAAATATTGGAGACACCTCCACTTCACGCCATGAATGAAACCAGGACAACATCATAACAGAAACATGCACCAACGTGACAGTGACACCACTCCACCCTGGAGCGCTGATTGCATTTTTTTTTTAATTGAAAAAGATAAAACAGGGTTTTACCCTCGCCCACTGGACGCAAGCCCGCATGTTTTATCCACCTGATCTAATTCACCACCCCCTACATACTAAGCATGTCACATACCGTGAGGGTACAGTAGCCCTTCAGAAAAACATTCCCCCCACTGAGTCCAATATAAATCCCTGTTCCTACACATAGAACTGAATAACCGTTGCTGCCAGCACACGTTCCCTCAACTTCCCAAGCATCTGATCCCTCATGCACCAGTGATACATTAATTTAGTACACCTTTGACATATGCCAGCGCCGTGCCGCACCCTCCTCCACCCCTATATCTAAACTCAGATGCCAGCAATACTGACACATCCCTCCCCCACACCCTCTGCACCACCCTACCAGCCCACTGCCCTGATTACTCTGCAACCCCCTGACAAAAATACACGATATGATAAGTCGTTTCCTCTCCCCCCACACAACCCACAATGCCCCTACCCCACCCAACCTCCGATCCCTCAGTACTTTACTGATGGCAAGATTGCCGTGCAAAAACCAGAACTTGAGCTACCGCCCCCTGGGCTGTAACTGCAACCTGCTAATTCTTCCCAGATGCTTGCCCATTGCAAATTGGGTATAACCCCTCACCTGGGTGCACCCTGTGATCCCCCTATCACCCTGTACAATGCCCCAAACCTTTACCTTCCCTGGTTCCCGGCCAATGCCAATGCAGCAAGACGGCCTCGCACTAACACAGGTTCTATTATTACCCCCCGCCATACATCCTCGCAAACACTCATGAACTTTCCACAAACTGTCCTTCTCGAGAAAACCCGATTCTGCAATACCTCTCATCTTTTATTAAAACACACTTAACTCCGCCGTATCCAATAGTCCCTTCTCCCCCTTTCACACTGGGCAACAATGACCACCGCCCTTTCTTTTGACGCCACTCACACTTAGAACCACACCAAAAATCTGAACATCCTTCTTTGGATGCTTTGAATCACTGTGCTGCATATTAATGGGAAACCATCTGGCAATGAACCAAATCTTACTATACAAGATCCACGTTCATCACAATTCCATCCTTCTGAGGATAGTGAGATGGGTCATCTTAGTACTCCCCATCTCTTTACCACACGATCCTCGCAACGAGCGAATTATCCTCCTTTCCCTGACTAAATTTGCCATATATTACAATACCAACATATCTTCAAAACCCTCGACACAGGTCTTCACCACCGACAGCCCCAATCAACCCTCCGTCCCCACAGCTCCAACCCTAAAATTGATGGTTTCTATGATTCACTGTCATTTCCTGAGGCCACCTCTGTATACCCACACCATTCTCAAACCCACCATCGCGTCCCCTCATCCACCAAAATGTGACATGTCATCCATGTTACCCCCAGACTTGGCCATGGCACCGTCCCTTCCGCTGTCCCCCTCTTATCCTTGCTTCACTAGCCTAGGAAAGGTGTCGTGCATGCATGTTAACAATTGCGAGAGTGGGCAGACCTGTTAAGGTCCTGCCCCAGTGCACTGCTTTCCAACATCGATGACTTGAACATTGCATTCACGCTTGGTTATACAATGTTTTCCCACCCATCCCCCTATTTCCGTCCCCCAAAACCCGAGACAGTAAAATGCAGACCTAACCCTCTTTCGCAATGTCATATTCCCTCTCCAGTCCAATGCTAAACAACTTCCTCCCCCCCCACCACCAAAAGCGGTTACAAAAACCCGGAGGATACCGTGACCATCACCATCGCAAATGGCAAGGCCAAACCAAACTGGCTTGGGGGAGGACTATCCTGTCAAACCACAAAACTTTAGATGGTTACCAAGCACCTTTTCAAAGAGCTTATCGTCAGTGCAGCATCAACACAATGATGATTAATGCCCTTTAGGGTAAGCTGATTGCCCCCTTTGGAAAACTAAGACCACTACCCCAGTCGCTTGTCCATGCCTAACCGTACCGCCGCTTCATTTCAATCAGGAGCCTGACCTAAGAAACCCCACAGCTATTCCCAATGCAACATATAAAATTTACATGGATTCCTTTCGAATCCTGGCACCTTGCCTCTTTCTCAACCAGCCAATGCTCTTCAAATTTTCCCTCCTCCTCGATATCCCCCCAACGCCTTTCTATCACTCCCACCCAGGGGTTTTACCCACGCAACCACTACTTCTCAAACAGTCTTATTCATCCACACCCATGACTACAACAATAACGAACATAACACCTGTCAGCATGCTTACCCATGCTCTAATCGACTGAAGCAACTCCCCCACCGATAGTTTCCCCCCCCACCACTCTAACTGTGTAAGAGTCGTCGCCCTCCTACGTTGTGCTGACCCTCAGCAACACATGACGAGGGGCTATCCCCCTTAGCACCTCCTTTATACCAGCCTGCACCCTTACAGGCTTCAAACCACTCATTCTTCAACTCCTGTAACCTCTCACTTTAGGGCCTCCATCTCCTCCATAGCAGTAGCTTCCCTGCAAAGCGCCCCCACTGTAGGCAAGAATGTACATGTAAGTGTGCTCTAGATAATTTGACAGCCATATTTATGTGTTTATATTCTTCCCTTCACGTATGTATAAATCCCTGATCCCTAGCTTTTGCAATTGCCATCCCACCAAACCCACAACGTCATCAAATATGATCCCCTCCTTCCCAAGCTCCTCCCAAGGGCAGCAAAACCAGCATGCTCCTAATCCCCAAGGAAACCCTTGTACTTAATTTCAGTTAAGTAACTTGCCTGCATTCTAGCACTAAACCCACCTCTGGCAAACTACCCTGCCTATGATAAGAATAGGTGCCTCTACCGTACAGACCAGACTCTATGCACAGAATGCTGGCATAATATTCGTCTGTCTAACCTTGCCCCATAATCCTCACTCACATGTGTATGTTACCACCTCCATGAACCCCGGCATACACATCCCACAATTGGCACTTATGGAGGGGCCTCCCACAAACGATGTGACAAAAAACCCACCCCCTGTCGGCCGCCACATCCGCTCTTCTAACAACACAATTCCAAATTTCCCCCCCACTATTGCACTCGAGAAGGTAAACAATTGTAAGGAAATACACCAGCTCTTCCCTCAAAAAAGCATTCTTAACAGTGACTACGTTCTTCGCGCTTTGTACAGCACACAAAAGCCACTTTCTCACCCCCCCCAACCATTCACCTTATGATCTGGGCCATCTACCCCCCCGCACTTTAGTATACAAAACGGGCTTGCCGCCATGATCAAGATGGCTTGCTCCCCCTTTTAGGTGCTCTGAATGCATCACAAAACACTGATAGCCCTCCACTTCAAATTCTTGCCAGCCTTCCATTATGCTCCTGAATATATGCTACATCCACACGGTATTCTATGTAAAGAATTTGCAAAACAATCACGCTTCATTCCTCTCACATAGCCATTACCGTTCAGTGTTCATAACCAGAGGCAATTAATGCGTGTAGACCCCCTGTGGCCCCATTCCCCCTTTACATGTGCACCAGGGTTCTTCAACGCTGCCCTTACCACGCTCCCCACTCAGGGCACCCCTGGCCATCCTGCACTGTTGTTGCTGATGCCTTTTCCCACTACACTGCTAGCCTTCTGCTGCCCATACCTTCTTTTCCAGGCTGTTGGGCGGTGTTTACTGGAACATTTTACCTGGAGAGAGTTTTCCGGGAATTGATCGCCCCGCGGCCGGTCTGATGACCAGACCTCCTGGTGTGATCAGAGCCTGTCAAACCAGGCTGTTTACTGTTGGCTGTATGCAATTCAACGTACGAGCACAGCCCGTGCTGGTCAGCGAACGACTTTTAGGTGCTTGTCCAGATGCCAGCTTGAAGACGGCCAGGGGTCTGAGGGTAGTTCCACCTTATGTGTGCTGCTGGTCAGGCAGTTGAACAGTCTTGGGCCCCGTGGACACTTATTGTATGGTCTCTTAACGTGCTAGTGTCACCCTGCTTTTTATTGGGGGGATGTTGCATCGTCTCTGCCAAGTCTTTTGCTTTTCGTAGTTAGGTGATTGTCATGTGCAAGTTCAGTATAGTCCCTCTAGGTTTTCCAGGCGTATATAATCTATGAATCTCTCCCGCCTGCATTCCAGGAATACAGGTTCAGAACCTCAGCGCTACCACAGTTAATTGATGTTGTTTTATTCTCCGTTAGCATGCAGTGAAGGTTCTCTGTATCATTTTCTAGCTGTCAGCAGTTTCACCTGCTTAAAAGGTGCTGATAGTGTTGCAGCAATATTCCAGCCCTAGATAGAACGCATGTGATCCTGAAGAGTGTCATCATGGGCTTTGCATCCTCTAGTTTTGAAGGTTCTCATTATCCATTCCCTGTCATTTTTCTAGCAGATGCGATTGATACAATGGTAGGTCTTGAAGTTGTGATCTCGACATGATCATCCCAGGTTTTGTCGTGGTGTTCCGCTCTATTTTGTGGCCAGAAATTGTTTTTGTACTCTGATGAAGGGATTTAAGATTTCTGTTTGTCCAATCTGAGTAATTTGAATTTCTCATCGTTAAACCTTCATATAGTTTTCTGCAGCCCACTGAAAAGATTTGGTTTGATGTCCGCCTGGAGCCTAGTTGTCTGTTTTTTTTTTTTCAATGGAAGCACACTGTCATGCAGATTCTGGTGTCATCTGCAAAGGAAAGACACGGTGCTATGGCTGACATCCTTGTCTATGTCAGATATGAGGGATGAGGAACAAAAATGGAAACAAGTACTGTGCCTTGTGGCAGAGCTTTTTACCAGCTGCCTGGACTTTACTCGTTGACTACTACTCTCTGTGTTTGTTAGTGAGGTAAAATATAGATCATCGACGATCTTTTCCCGATTATTCCTCTAGCACTCATTTTGTGTGCGCTATTTCGCAATGGTCACACTTGTCGGAAGATAGCTTTTGCAAAAGTCTGTATATATTACATCTGCATTCTTTTTGTCTTCTAGTGCATCTTAGGATCTTGTCGTAGTGATCCAATAGTTCAGACAGACAGGAGCACCTTTATCTAAAACCATGTTGCCCTGGGCTGTGTAATTGATGGGTTTTAAGGATGGGTGATCATGCTTCTTAGCGACCCTTTCAAAGATTTTTATGATATGGGATGTTAGTGACTATCGGTTGTGTTCTTGTGCTGTTGCTTTAGACTACCCCCTTTGTGGACGTGTGGGGGGCTATGCTCTGTTGTTTTTAGTAATGTGGGACGACCCTCGTGTCCATGCTCCCTCTCCATAGGATGGTAAAAGCTCGTGATAGGGCTTCCTTGCAGTTTTGATGAACACGGAGTTACTGAGTTGGCCCTTACGGGCAGAGGGGCATGAGGGCCTGTCATTTTTTGCCTGTTCGAAGCATTTGGCGTCAGGGATAACATAGATAGGCTTGTGTGTTACCAAATTCTGTGGCTCTCTCATAAAAAAAAATCATTGTTGATCTTCGACTCTCGGTCTGTGTGTAAGCGGTGCTTGCTAAAAACTGAGTCATCATTATTGGGACATGGTTCTCACTCATTCCTTGCTGTATCTGTGTAGGACCCATCTTGTTTAAGTAGGGGCCCAATATGGGACGTTGTTCTCGACTTTGATTTGGCATAGGAATGAAATACTTTGGTTTCTTTCGGATTTCATTTATGGTTTTAGTTCTTCCTGCGATTGCCTGACTCTATAAGATTCCTTAAGCTTTAAGGTTCCGAATGCTTGTATTTCTATGACCAGTGTCTCCCTACGCCTTTCGGACTATATTGTCACTCTTTTAGCGCTCTGTTATTCTTTTCCGTCGCCGTAAAGGAGCGCCTTGTCCCTTTCTATTTTGCATCTACTCCTCCTTTTTCTTAGGAATAAGCCTTGTGCATACTCGAAAAACGCACGAGTTAATTGTTCTATGCATAAGTTGGGGTCTGTGTTGCTTAGTTTATCTTCCCAGTTATATCAGTTAGGATTTGGTTACTTGGTCCACTTTTGTTTTTGTCATTGAGTTGAATTTGGTGAATGACCCTGTGAACTTAATCTCATTATGTCGGTCTGGGGCCTCCGTCGCATACATGTCGAACCTCAATTATGTTGTGATCTGAGTATATGTTTTTGATTATGTAGTGACATTCCGTATCAAATGATCATTGTTAGTGAAGTTGAGGGTCTATTATATTCTCCAGTCTAGTGGCTCTATTATTTGCTGGTTTAACACGCCCCCCCCCCCCCCCCCCCCCCCCGAATTTTGTGCAGAGATTTAAAAGCTTAACTCGTGTTATGTGTGAGTTTTCTCAGAGCTGCCTCCTGGTGTTATTACTGCAACAATATTATTTGCTAAATTCCTCCATTTTAGGTGCCCTTAAGTTGATATCCCCCAGGAGCAAGATGTTGGTGCAGGAGCTGGCGAATTTTCCAGACAGTGGTCAAATTTTTAACAGCTGTTCCTGAAATTGCTGGGATGTTGTCATCCGGAGGCTTGTATAGACTCCAGCATGACTAGGTTTTGGTTCTCGATCTTTACTGCTAAAACTTCCACTACATCATTTAAGGCATCAGCAGTTCTGTGTGCACACAAGTGACTCTGCAATGTACAGGCCAACCCCCCCCCCTCTCCTTTTTGCCTGTTCTCTCTGTCGCATTGTATGGTTGTAACCTGGGATCCATGATTTCGTTGTCCAAGTGATCCTTTATATGGGTCTCAGTTGAATGCCGCGAACATTGCCTTTGCCTCCCCTGCAAGCAGTCCACTGGTTGAAAGTATGTTTGTTGTGTTGCTGCTGGCATTAGACCCTGTATATTTGCAAAGATGAATGTCATCGGACTGGTGGTATTGTTGGTACTGGGGGGGGGGACTTTTTTTCCGTCATCAGTATCTGTATCTATTGGTTTGGAGTGGAGACCATCGACTGTGGTTCCACTCCAGGAATGACTGGATTTGGTGTTCGATTTCTGCCATTTCCTGCCAGTTTTTTTTTCTTCCTGGCTCTAAAAAACCTCTCCCTCTTGAGTGGCTGTGGCTACCCAGGTTTTCCCATGGCCTGGATGTTTTGTATCTTTTTGTCCCCTTTAGATGGTGTGCCTGGCAATTTAAGTTATAGCACAGTCTTTCCTGTACTGAAGAGGGATACATTTCAGGGTGAAAAAGCTTACAGGAAGGGAGTTTGTATTTTCCTGTTGTCATATGGGCAAGACATTTTCTAGAGTGGTCATAGTTGCACCTCTCATCTGTTTTTCCAGATTTCCCATGCCAGCAGATACCAAGTGCATAGTATGTGCACAGGCTTTGTTTCCGTTTGCCTTGGGTTTCTGTGACTGTATTCCCTGTTGGTGCATATTTACCTGTCTTATTCCTATCCTCCCTAGCACCAACAAAGGAGCTCCCACCAGTTGTTTTTGGAAATATATCCTCACTATTGCTAGTGGAGTCCTCTTGTTTGCTATTTCCTGCGGTATTTCTAGTTTGCAATATTGGTTTTATCTTATCTTTGACTACAGTTGATTCCCCTCTACGGCTCCTGTCTCCCACGAGGTCATTTATATGCATTCCATCCTGTGTACAATTCCCGACTACCTGGACAAAATCTCCAGCTTCACCATTACTGTCTACCAGGACAGCACTATCAGCCCCACATTTACTGACAACTAGGACATCACATCCAGTCTTACAGTTTCTGTTTACATGACCAGCATCAAGGGCAGTACCATCCAGCCCAGACTTTTTATGTTCCCGTCTGTTGTAGAAAGCTTCCAGGTTGTCTATGAAAGCAGCTTTGATGTTATCCTCTTTTAATATCAATGTGATATTAGTCTACAGATTTATCTCATTTGGACATACCCAAAAACACTTCCCTGTTTTAATACTTCTTGTAGCTAGTTCTTGGATATCTGCTCAAGGGGCGTGACACCAATTTCCACAAAAATGACAATTTATCCATGTGGAAGCCCGTTTGTTTGATTGATTGCAGACTACACAGGGCTTCATAATGATTTGAATGGTTGACTTACTGTAATTCTACTAGCAACCTCTTGAATACTCTATTAATAACCTCCTTAAAGTGAAGCTCTAGCTATTTGTATTTCTAATTCTAACTGTACTTGTATGTTAGGACAGCTTACCGGAGTATGCTAGTGTTTATTTATTGTTTGTGTTTATGAGGACGCCTACAACCCCATCCGTTTACAGTCTGCTTTATTGTCCAACGAATCCGTTTGAAATCGGTCGAGGGTTCGGACCAGTCGAGGGTTCGGACCAGTCAAGGGTTTGGACCAGTCAAGGGTTCGGAACCAATCTGATCTGATCGGTGGGTCACTTAATTAAAACATACTGGTCGGTGATTTGGGCTAACACATGAAGGATCTACTGGAAGTTATCTACCCGAGTAATATGTGATTTGATTAATACAAAAGTATAACTTGCATGTTGAAGAACCGGTGATTGCTGGCAGCTCCTACAGTGACGAACGGTCGAGCCTCAACCCTTGTTTATCAATCGCTGTATCTAGCTTTTCTAGGTTTTTTCGTCTCCACCACAATAAATGCTATATTATCACTATAGTTGACTGGTGGAAATTTTGGAGGAAGGACGCTTTTTCTGTAGTAATAATTGCTTCTCGTTGTGTATATTGCGACCGCTGGTAACTACAGGTTATATGAAATTCACAGTATACGTCTGGTATTTCAAGAAAATAGAAACTAATGAAAGTCACTCCACTCCACTAAGTACCATTATAATACTGGTTAGTTGCTACTACAACACTGTATTCTGCTATTCACTGGTATCACTAGATTATATGCGAGTACACTAGCAGGCCAGGAAGATTATTAAAAACAGCTGACCTGTTTGGTAAGTTTCTGGCGACTTCTGGCACCTGCGTCTATAGGCTTATCACTTCATTTACAAATTCACCTGTTTTAAATGACACTTTAGCATTTATTATCTATATACTAGGGAGCCACTGTAGTATACACTATACACTATGTATACACAATATTATCAGGGAGACTTTCTTTCCTCTGACAAAGAAAAGTTCTATTATTATTATTTTGCACACGGCACGCTAGGCCTATTCCCCTCTGGCAGTAAACTTTGCTAGGTAGTGCACACTAATTCTCCTTTTTTTGACTCAGTATATATGTTCTTCCGCCCAGATTGGTTCCAGGCGCTAGAGGGATGTATTTGTTAAAGATTGATGACACAAATTAAAGTTCTAGCACGTAAGAGCGACCGTGAAAACACGAGAAAACACGGAGCAGAATGGGGCACGCTGGCACGCTGGCACGCTGGCACGCTGGCATCCTGGCATGCTGGCATGCTGGCCGCTGGACGCTGAATGTGGCAGCTGGCACGCATAGTGTCCAAAACCATCAGACATCACAGAATCAGATGGTTGCTGCTGCCCTTTTTCTGGTGACATACTCTCCCCCAGAAAAACTGGTTCCTCCTCCGAGTACCCCCACGACCCCCGGGCCCATCCGTGGCGCAGCTTTCCCAGCAAAGTCATGTCCCCTATGCCCAGCA
>NC_069492.1:2370741-2406379 GCF_026875155.1 Cherax quadricarinatus | reverse complement strand
TCGTTTTAAAATGTAACGAGTTGGGCAATTTTTTGACATGAAATATATTGAGATTTAAAATTGTACTTTGTAAGTTTTTATTTATTCCGTAACAGTATGATGGAATATGTTGATTTTCATTTTGTGTTATCATGAAATTATTTCTTTTTCTTCTGTATCTTTGCAGTGCAAAAGTGGGGCCCTCAGTAGTAAGCATGGGGGCACTCGCAGTAAGCTGGGCACTCATCAGTCAAGCAGTGTGGCTCTCAGTAGTAAAGCAGTGGGGCCTCGTCATAAAGCAGTGGGCATAGTCAGAAAGCAGTGTGCTCTCAGCAGTCAAGCAGTGGGGCACTAAGTCGTCAAGCATGGGCTCTAGTCATCAAGCAGTGTGGCACTCAGTCAAGCAGTGTGGCACTCAGTCAGCAAGCATGTGGCTCTCAGCAGTCAAGCAGTGTGGCACTCATCAGCCAAGCAGTGTGGCCCAGTCAGTCAAGCATGTGGCTCTCAGTAGTCAAGCAGTTGGCACTAGTCAGTCAAGCAGTGTGGACTCAGTAAGTAAAGAGTGTGGCTCCGCTGCGTGTGGCATCAGTCAGTCAAGCAGTGTGGCACTCATCAGCAAGCAGTTGGGACTCGTCAGTAAAGCAGTGGGGCATCAGTCAGTCAAGGTGTGGCACTCGTCAGTCAAGCAAAGGGGTGGGAGGATTTTTAAAAAAATTTAAAAGTGTAAAATAGGATGTAAGAAGTATAATTCGGGGAAGTAATTTTGGAAGGGGGGTTTACTTTGTTAAATTCCGTGGGGTTTAAACATTTTGTCAATGTTTTAGAATGTGGGGGTACTACAGGTTTCTTTATGAAAAGTTGTTTTTCAGTACCCGTTTTTGGGAAATTGATTGCAATAGAAAAATACTGTTTAAATTTTTAAGGAACATGTTTGTTTAAGAAAAAAATGTAAGATTTTAGGTAAATTGGACTGTAAATTGTTGGTTTTCTATTGTCTTAATATGGTTTTTAAAAAAAAAAATAAAAAAAATAAGATACAAGTTGCACACTTCGGTTACATATTTTTGGGTGAAGGATATACATTTTATGTCTTTAAGTCCGTCGCTACTTTAACATTTATATACATCTTTATGCCTTTTAAATCGTCTGCTACATTGTTAAAATTTTAAAAGCAATATACAAATTATACAAGTAAATTTGTGTGTATGTGTGTAAGTGCTCTAGTGTTTTCTATGTTCAAGCTCGACTGACTTAACTATGCTGACTAAACGTCACATCAACTAATTCTTGACCACCGGCAATCAAAAAAAGTTGCTTGAACAAGAAAAACGACGATAAGCCGAAAAGCAATATGACAAGCAGCAGCGACACAAAATAGGAAAAAGGAGATAAAATAATGACACAAGTAGGGACATTAGCGATCCCCCCACAAAAGTCACAAACTCCCCCTACTAATGAATCTAATTCAGCATTAAAAAAACCCCGACTGTGACAGTACACAGATACCAGTACAAAATTTGGTCAAAGCTACAGTCAGGGCCCGGTTTTCAGAGTGTCTATGTGACCAAAACCCCGTACAAAAGCGAAAATAATTAGTCTAGGCGTTCTGGAACAGAGTTTCACGAACCAAAACAAGAAAGCAACAGGGACGATCTTCCAACAAGGGTTCACAAGGGTGGAGCAGGTGAGGGACCTCTTGCTAGAAGCATGTCAAACAGACAATAGGCCGTGCAGGCCAGACAGATTACTACGGCGAGGTGTGACCACTCACTGAGCACGTGATTCTCCGTGGACTGCTGGGTTGCCCAGCAACACAGAGAAGCCAGCAGGTAACGAGGAAACGCTTGTTTTGTACAAGGCTGTCAAGCTACTAACACTTGAACTAAAGAGCACTATAATTAATACATAAACAAACATTCCTCCCTAGCTGCAGGGGTGAGTGGACGCTTTTAACAATCCAGTCGACAGCTAAGCTAATCGAATCTCAGTGATCATCATGGTCTTGCAGCACGTCGCTGAGTGGAGTTGGAATAAATTAGTGTGTGGATTTTCATGCCCTCGAAAGTCCATGAGTTGTTTCCCTTGATTATCCCCCCAACAAAACAAACGGACACCTTACGGCATCGGACGACAAGGAGCTGTTGGTGTAGCTCTCAATGGATCGTTCAGGATCTTTGCGAAATTGATCCCACACGCAAGTGTATGAGGTGTTTGTTATCGTTATCTAGACATAGCATAGAAGTTACCCCAGAATTGAGTGTCAGACTGGTGGGACTTTTCCCGCCAGTGTACGTGGGTGAGGGTAGGAACGTACCTTTTGCAGGCGAATGAGGTCGGCATTCGTATTGCTTTTGAAAGGTATGGAGTTTACATGTGGCCCAAACAGGTAAATGACGACGGGTGCAGTATGCGGTTACCCTGAGGGCAAGTTTCTCCATTAAAATGACCCTCCGTCACCCCATACCTCTCATAGTCGTCTCTTGGAGGTTTCAGAACTCATGTGATGGTGACGTATGCCGGGGCAGTGGAAGAACTGCAGCGACTATGGGAGACTATGATCTCATAGAGCAGAGTGTGGCAGGTGGGGCGGGCAGGGCGACAGGCGCAAGCAGCCCACTCGCAGGAGGCAGAACGTTCCTGAGTTGCCCAGGTGGAGGACAGGGGTGTGGTTCTCAACTTTGTAGTGAGATGGTTGGGCATCGGTAGTTAAGCCCATCCTGGATGTGTGATAACGGAGCAGCAGCGTGGCTGGTGGCGAGCAGGTGTCAGAGGCGCAGAGGTTTTCATACGACGGTTGAGACGATGATGCCCCCGCCAAAACATCACCGTTAGAGTCACCTGTGACCTCAGTGGCTTGGACCAATTGGGTGACCAGGAACCCTGATGTCAGATGGGTGGATGCTAGGCAGTTGAGGCGGACATGAGCATTGCTGGGCACCAGCTGCGCCACGGATGTGCGCAGCTGGTGGTGTGGAGGTTACATCGCGAGGAGGAACCCAGTTCTTCAATGGAGCAGTGTTGATGTCACAGGGGAAAGGGCGCAGCCACTTGATTCTGATGATGTCTTATGGTTTTGGACTATTGCGTTGCCAGCGTGCCAGCGTGCCACCGTGGACACCATTCCAGCGTGCCAGCGGCCCCATTGTGCTACTATTTTTCGTCGTGTTTTCACGGTCGCTTCATACGATGCCTAGAACTTTTATTTGTGCCATCAATCTTATTAGATACATCCCTCTAGCGCGGAACCAATCTTAGGGCGGAAGAAATTATTACTGAGTCAAAAAGGAGAATTAGTGTGACGCTACCTAGCAGAGTTTACTGCCAGAGTATACTGCACTACCTAGCAGAGTTTACTGCCAGAGTATACTGCACTACCTAGCAGAGTTTACTGCCAGAGTATACTGCACTTCCTAGCAGAGTTTACTGCCAGAGTATACTGCACTACCTAGCAGAGTTTACTGCCAGAGTTTTGCATACCTGCAGAGTTACTGCAAGATCATACTGCACTACTAGCAGAGTTTAATGCAAGGTATACTGCATTACCTAGCAGAGTTTACTGCCAGAGTTACTGCACTACCTAGCAGAGTTTACTGCAGAGCTATACTGCACTCACCTAGCTGAGTTTACTGCTGAGTATACTGCCACTAATTGCAGTGTTTACTGCCGAGTATACTGCACTACCTAGCGAGTTTACTGCCAGAGTATACCTGCATACCTAGCAGAGTTTACTGCAGAGTATACTGCACTTACCTAGCAGAGTTTATGCCAGAGTATTACTGCACTACCTAGCAGAGGTTATGCCAGAGTATACTGCACTACCTAGCAGAGTCTTACTGCCAGCGTATACTGCACTACCTAGTCAGATGTTTACTGACGACGTATACTGCCACTACCTAGCTGAGTTTATGCAGAGTATAATGCACTACCTAGCGGTTTATGCCGGAGTATACTGCACTACCTACGCAGGTTTACTGCCAGAGTATACAGCACTACCTAGCAGAGTTTACTGCCAGAGTATACTGCACTACCTAGCAGGAGTTTACTGCCAGAGTACACAACACTACCTAGAAGAGTTTACTTCCAGGAGTATACTGCACTACCTAGCAGTGTTTACTGCAGGTATACTGCACTACCTAGCAGAGGTTACTGCACAGAGTATACAACACTACTAGCAGAGTTTACTTCAGAGTCATACTGCAACTACCTAGCAGAGTTTACGCCAGAGTATGACTGCACTACCTAGCTGAGTTTACTCGCAGAGGGAATCATAGGCTATCCGTGCGTGTGCAAAAATAATAATAATATAACTTTTCTTTTCAGAGGAAAGAAAGTCTCCCTGTTAATATTGTGTATACATAGTGTATTGTGTAAACTACTGTGGCACCAGGATATCATAGTGTATAGTGTGTACTACAGTGGCACCTAGTATACATAGTGTTAGTGTATACTACAGATTGCTCCCTAGTATAATAGTGTATAGTGTTAAATACTACAGTGCGTCCCCTAGATAGATAATAGTATTAGATAATAAGGCTAAAGTGTCATGTGGAAAACAGGATTGAATTTGTAAATGAAGTGATAAGCTATAGAGGCAGGTGCCAGAAGTCGGCCAGAAACTTACCAGAGAGGACAGCTGTTTAATAATCTTCCTGGTCTGCTAGTGTCCTTCGCCCCGTATAATCTAGGGATACCTGGAATAGCAGAATACGGTGTTGTAGTACTCAACAAAACCTGTATTATAATGGTACTTAGTTGGGGGAGTGGAGTGACTTTCATTAGTTTCAATTTTGCTTGAAACACCGGACGTATATGTGAATCTCATATAACCTGTAGTTACCAGCGTCGCAATATAAACAACGAGAAGCATTTATTTCTACAGAAAAAGCGTCCATCTCCAAAATTTCCACCAGTCAACTATAGGGATAAATATAGCTCATTTATTGTGGTTGGAGACGGAAAAAATCTAGAAAAGCTAGATACAGTGATTGATAACAAGGGTTGAGGCTCGACCGTTCGTCATTGTAGGAGCTGCCAGAATAACGGTTCTTTCCACACGCAAGTTATACTTTTTTATTAATAGATACTCATATTACTTAGGTAGATAACTTCAGTAGATTCATCATGTGTTAGCCAAAATCTCCGACCCAATATTGTTGCAGAATAAACCGGGGAGGCGCTCTGATGAAAACTCACACTCACACGAGCTTTTAAATCTCTGCACAAAATTCAATTTAAACCAGCAAATAATAGAGCCTACTAGACTGGAGAATACACTAGACCTCATCTTCACTAACAATGATAATCTGATACGAAATGTCACCATATCAAAAACAATATACTCAGATCACAACATAATTGAGGCTCAGACATGAATGCGCGGAACCCCAGACCGACATAATGAGATTAGTCACGAGCGAGCATTCACCAAATTCAACTTCAATAACAAAAACATAAAGTGGGACCAAGTAAACCAAATCCTAACTGATATAAGCTGGGAAGATATACTAAGCAACAAAGACAACAACTAATGCCTAGAACAGATTAACTCGGTGGCTCTCGATGTATGCACAAGGCTTATTCCTCTAAGAAAAAGGAGGAGTAGATGTAAAACAGAAAGGGACAGGCGCTCCCTTTACAGGCGACGGAAAAGAATAACAGAGCGGCTAAAAGAGGTCAATATATCTGAAAGGTGTAGGGAGACACTGGTCAGAGAAATAGCAAGCATCGAACTTAAGCTAAAGGAATCTTATAGGAGTCAGGAATCGTGGGAAGAACTAAAAGCCATAAATGAAATCGAAAGAAACCCAAAGTATTTCTTCTCCTATGCCAAATCAAAGTCGAGAACAACGTCCAGTATTGGGCCCCTACTTAAACAAGATGGGTCCTACACAGATGAGGAGCAAGGAAATGAGTGAGCTACTCAAGTCCCAATGTGACTCAGTTTTTAGCAAGTCGCTAACCAGACTGAGAGTCGAAGATCAAAATGAATTTTTTTTTGAGAGCCACAGAATTTGGTTAACACAAGCCTATCTGATGTTATCCTGACGCCAAATGACTTCGAACAGGCGATAAATGACATGCCCATGCACTCTGCCCCAGGGCCAGACTCATGGAACTCCGTGTTCATCAAGAACTGCAAGAATCCCCTATCAAGAGCTTTTACCATCCTATGGAGAGGGAGCATGGACACGGGGGTCGTCCCACAGTTACTAAAAACAACAGACATAGCCCCACCCCACAAAGGGGTCAGTAAAGAAACAGCAAAGAACTACAGACCAATAGCACTAACATCCCATATCATAAAAATCTTTGAAAGGGTCTTAAGAAGCAAGATCACCACCTATCTAGAAACCTATCAATTACACAACCCAGGGCAACATGGGTTTAGAACAGGTCGCTCCTGTCTGTCTAAGCTATTGGATCACTACGACAAGGTGCTAGATGCACTAGAAGACAAAAAGAATGCAGATGTAATATACACAGACTTTGCAAAAGCCTTCGACAAGTGTGACCATGGCGTAATAGCGCACAAAATGCGTGCTAAAGGAATAACGGGAAAAGTCGGTCGATGGATCTATAATTTCCTCACTAACAGAACACAGAGAGTAGTAGTCAACAGAGTAAAGTCCGAGGCAACTACGGTGAAAAGCTCTGTTCCACAAGGCACAGTACTTGCTCCCATCTTGTTCCTCATCCTCATGTCTGACATAGACAAGGATGTCAGCCACAGCACCGTGTCTTCCTTTGCAGATGACACCTGAATCTGCATTACAGTGTCTTCCAATGCAGACACTGCAAGGTTCCAGGCGGACATCAACCAAATCTTTCAGTGGGCTGCAGAAAACAATGTGAAGTTTAATGATGAGAAATTTCAATTACTCAGATATGGCAAACACAAGTAAATTAAATCTTCATCGGAGTACAAAACAAATTCTGGCCACAAAATAGAGCGAAACACCAACGTCAAAGACCTGGGAGTGATCATGTCGGAGGATCTCACCTTCAAGGACCATAACATTGTATCAATTGCATCTGCTAGAAAAATTACAGGATGGATAATGAGAACCTTCAAAACTAGGGATGCCAAGCCCATGATTACACTCTTCAGGTCACTTGTTCTATCTAGGCTGGAATATTGCTGCACACTAACAGCACCTTTCAAGGCAGGTGAAATTGCTGACCTAGAAAATGTACAGAGAACCTTCACGGCACGCATAACTGAGATAAAACACCTCAATTACTGGGAGTGCTTGAGGTTCCTGAACCTGTATTCCCTGGAACGCAGGCGGGAGAGATACATGATTATATACACCTGGAAAATCCTAGAGGGACTAGTACCGAACTTGCACACGAAAATCACTCACTACTAAAGCAAAGACTTGGCAGACGATGCAACATCCCCCCAATGAAAAGCAAGGGGTGTCACTAGCACGTTAAGAGACCATACAATAAGTGTCAGGGGCCCAAGACTGTTCAACTGCCTCCCAGCATACATAAGGGGGATTACCAACAGACCCCTGGCAGTCTTCAAGCTGGCACTGGACAAGCACCTATAGTCGGTTCCTGACCAGCCGGGCTGTGGCTCATACGTTGGTTTGCGTGCAGCCAACTGTTACAGCCTGTAGATCAGGCTCCGATCCACCAGGAGGTCTGTCACAGACCGGGACTCGGGGGCGTTGACCCCCGGAACTCTCCCAGGTAAACTCCAGGTGTAAACACCATCCCAACGCCTGGGAAAGAAGGTATGGGGCGCAGGAGCTAGCAGTGTAGGTGGGAGGAGTCATCGCAACCGGCAGTGCAGGATGGCCAGGGTCCGTGCCCTGGAGTGGGGGAGGTGGTAAGGGCAGCGAGAAGGGACCTGGTTACATTGTAAAGGGGGATGGGGGCCGTGAGGGGTCACAAGCCATGAATTAGCCTCTGCGTGTATGACGCTGAACGTAATGGCTTGTGAGGAGATGAAGCGTGTTAGTTTTGCAAATTTTACAAAGATACCGTGTGGATGTAGCATATTTCAGGAGCATAACTGGAAGGCTGGTACAGATTTTGAAGTGGAGGGGGATATTAGTGTTTTGTGATGCATTCAGAGTGACCTAAAAGGGGGGGGCAAGCCATCTTGTTCAGGGAGGCAAGCCCGTTGTTCCTATTGCTAAGGAGTGGTGGGTGTAGATGGCAGGATCATAAGGGTGAAATGGTTGGTGGGGGCGTGTGACAAAGTGGGCTTTTTGTGTGCGTGTCTATAGCAGGCGAAAGAACGTAGTGCACGTTAAGATTGCTTTTTTGAGGGAAAGAGCTGTGTTTTATTTCTTTCGATGGTTACCTTCTCTTGCAATTGTGGAGGGATTGGAATTGTGTTGTTTAGAAGAGCGGATGTGGCACCGAGGGGGGTTGGGTTTTTGTCAACTCTTTTTGGGGGGAGCTCCTCCTTGATGTTGCATTGGCGGGATGTGTTTGCTAGGGGGTTCATGGGAGGTGGAACATACTTAGTGAGGGAGGGGTTATGGGGCAAGGTTAGACAGATATATGTTATGCTGCATGCTGGAATAGAGTCTGTCTGTTTCGGTAGAGGCACCTTATTTGATCATAGGGCAGTAATAATATAATATTAATAATAATAATAATAAACTTTATTTACTACAAGTATGTACATGGTTACAGTCCTAGCTGACAACATGGTCATTAATACTACATAGAAATCGCTTGTTATGCTGAGAATCTCGGGCAAATTAGGTCAGTGTCCAGGATGCGGCCCCACCCACCAGTCGACTAACACCCGGATACCCAGTTTACTGATGGGGGAACATAGCAACAGGTGGAATTAAGAAACACACCCAATGTTTCTACTCTGGCTGGGAATCGAACCCAGGCCCTCGCCGTGTGAATCGAGAGCGTTAACCACCAGGCCACCAGAGCCTGTAGTTGCAGAGGTGGGGTGGGAGGGTTTAGCTAGAATGCAGGCGACTTACTGGAAATTAAGTACAAGGGTTCTTGGGGATTAGGAGGCAGTGGCTGGTTTTGCTGCCTATGGGAGGAGCTTGGGAAGGAGGGGAGCATAGTTGATGACGTGGTGGGTTGGTGGGATGGCATTGCAAAAGCTAGGATCAGGGATTTTTTACATACATGAAGGGAAGAGGATAAACCACATGAAATATGGGCTGTCAAATTATATCTAGAGCGGTGCTTACATGCTGCTACAGTGGGGGCGCTTTGCAGGGACGCTACTGTATGGAGGAGATGGAGGCCCTGAAGGAGAGGTTACAGGAGTTGAAGAATGAGTGGTTTGAAGTCATAAGGGTGCAGGCTGGTATAAAGGAGGTGCTGTGGGGGATAGCCCCTCATCATGTGTCTGAGGGTCAGCAAGAACATAGGAGGGCGACGACTCTTACACAGTTAGAGATGTGTGTGGGGGGAGAACTATCGGGGGGGGGAGGTGCTTCGGTCGATGGAGGGCATGGGTATGTATGCTGACAGGTGGTATGCTCCTTATTGGTGTAGTCATGGTGTGGATGAAAAGCTGTTGGAGGAAGTAAGTGGTTGCGTGGGTAAACCCCTGGGAGGGAATGACAGAAAGGCATTGGGGGAGATATCGAGGAGGAGGAAATTTGAAGAGCATTGGCTGGTATGAGAAAGGGCAAGGTGCCGGGAGTGGATAGGATTCCATGTGAATTTTATATGTTGCATTGGGAATTGCTGCGCGGTTTCTTGGTCAGGCTCCTGATTGAAATGAAGTGGGGTAGGTTAGGCATTGGACAAGCGACAGGGGTAGTGGTCTTAGTTCCAAAGGGGGCACATCAGCATACCCTAAAGGATTATCGTGCATTGTCATTGATGTGCACTGACTATAAGCTCTTTGCAAAGGTGCTTGGTAACCGTCTAAAGTGTGTGGTTGACAGGGTAGTCTCCCCAAGCCAGTTTGGTTTGCCTGGCCATTTGATGGTGACGGGTCACGGTATCCTCCGGGTTTTTGTAGCTGCTTTTGGTGGTGGGGGGAGGAAGTTGTTAGCATTGAAAAACCATACCCCCGGCCGGGATTGAACCCGCGGTCATAGAGTCTCAAAACTCCAGCCCGTCGCGCTAGCCACTAGACCAGCTAGCCACAATAAAATTCATCCAACTAGGTATATTTCTACACCATAGGAAAGTTAGCACAGGCACCTCTGTGACCACAAATGTTGACGGCAGTGAAGGGACTTGAGCTAGAGTTCGTCACGGCCACGCTAGCTGGAGATTCGTCTGTAAAAACTTGCATTTGTGGTCACAGAGGTGCCTGTGCTAACTTTCCTATGGTGTAGAAATATACCTAGTTGGATGAATCTTATTGTGGCTAGCTGGTCTAGTGGCTAGCGCGACGGGCTGGAGTTTTGAGACTCTATGACCGCGGGTTCAATCCCGGCCGGGGGTATGGTTTATTTGCAATCGTGTCATTACGATTTCTTAAGTCTTGTTAGCATTGGACTGGAGAGGGGCATATGACACTGGGGAAAGGGAGGGTTTAGGCTGCATTTTACTTTCTCAGGGTTTTGGGGAGGAAATAGTGGGTTGGGTGAAAACATTGTATAACCAAGCGTGCGTGCATGTGCAAGTCAACGAGTGTTTGGGAAAGCAGTGGCACTGGGGCAGGGCCTTAGACAGGGCTGCCCACTCTTGCAGTTGTTTACATGCGTGCAAGACCCTTTCTATAGGCTAGTGGAAGCAAGGATGTGAGGGGACAGGGGCAGGGATGGTTGGCCATGGCCAAGTCTGATGGGGTACATGGATGACATGTCACTTTTGGTGGATGAGTGGACGCGATTGGGTGGGTTGGAGGAGGTGGTGCGGGTATACAGAGGTGCCTCAGGAATGACAGTGAATGCAGAGAAATCATCAATTTTAGGGTTGGGGCTGTGGGAACGGAGGGTGGATTGGGGCTGTCGGGTGGTGACGACCTGTGTGGAGGTTTTGAAGATATGTGGTATTGTATATAGGGCAAATTTAGTTAGGGCAAGGGAGGATAATTCTGCTCGGTTGAAGCATTGAGTAAGTAACAAAGTGTAGGGGTGATGGGGGAGGATGGGAAAGTGTGGGCCTGGAATACTAGGATATGTAATGATACAACAAGTCCTGGTTCGAGAGGGGATGTGCGGTTGGGGTTTTTGGATATGTAGTGCAAATGTTTGGAAAATTTTGCAACAGGATGCCAAGTAAATAGCGAGAAGTCAATGATCATGTGGTTGGGTGATTGGGTGGAGGGGGTCGAGATGTAACGTTGGTGAGGAAACACACGGGTCGTTAAAATTTGTGGTATCTCTATTAAGGCGACTTGGACGCTGCTCAAAGGAAAACTCAATAGTGATGAAAGGATTCTTGGGCGTCCTGGGTGCATTTGCGACCTCAATCACCTTGGCTATCGTGCAACGAGTGATTGTAATAAATGTATTATTGTATAGTAAGGTTTGGCACGTAGCAGCCGTGTTCCCAATAACAGGACTTGATTGTGGGAATTTCTGAGACGGGTGTATTATAATTTTTTGTGGGGATTTCAAGGTGCTATTGGCTACAGAGAGAGTTGTAATGGTTACCTGTGTGCAGGTGGGTTGGGGTTGATGGATCTGAGAAGGAGAATTAAATGTGTGTTTCTTAGTGGGAGTTTTGCGCGAAGGAGTGCGGGGGGTGGGAAAGCAGATGGAAAAAGTACATGATCGGTTTGGGTAAGTTTTAATGTGATGTGGAGTTGAGGGAATGTGAAAACTGTTTTGGGGGGGGGGGGAGGGGGCTTTGATGTTGGTTAGAGAACCCAGGAAAATTCGAATAGGGTATTGTGTAGGTTGCCTTGCAGAAATGATTGTTGTACCAGCTTGAGGGATTTGTTCCCCATGACCATGGAAGAGTATATTTGGTTATAGGTTCAGCAAGTTGAAGCGAAAGCCTAGGATGAGGGAGGTAACGTATCGTTTTCTTTCCTGCATGGCAAACTAAAACCGTCGGGGGAGGTATCTAAGAACCAAAAGGTAATGTGGGCGGAAGGTGTGGCATACTGTGGGGAAGGATGATACGGCGTTCCTTGCAAGTATACTTTTGTGAGGGACTGGAGGGTGTTAGTATTGGTTAAGTAGGGATGTACAGGGGTGGGGGGGCCGAGGGGTGTCGGTTCGCGGGCACTAAACCTAGAAGTGGAGGTTTCGACGAGAGTGTCACAAGAGCTTTGGATTATTACTAATGGGATTATATATATATATCGTGGGTGAGGAGGGGGAGGTGGGGGAGTGTGAGTGCGGAGGCGGGTACAGCGTAACGGTTTTATCATACGATGTGTCGTAATAGAGAACTGTATGGGAGGAGGGTGGCGAGAAGGATTTTTGGTATCGAAGGTTATAACATTTAACGTAGGGTTTCTCATAAATTTACGACTTGGGTTGAGTGAGTAAGGGGTGGGGGGATTTTTTTTTATAATTTTATTTAATGAAAAACAATAACAATACATTAAATAGATAAAAGAACAAAGTATTAGTTCTACCCAGGATTATAAAACATTTCAAATACACACAAAACGTTTTACTTCGTGCTGATACAAACTGTCCCTCATTGCCATACCTTAATATACCATGCACTCTATGTCAAGCAAGATTACACAGTCACATTTACATAAGCTTCTATTTTATTATAAACAAAGAAGCACCAAACCAACAATTGCATTTTTTTCCACTTTGTATTTAATATAATTATTAATCCCTTCATACATAAATGTACAGTAAACATGTACTTTGTTAAAAAGAAAACACACGAACTATAAGGAATGGTTCCAGTACTCAATCAACTGGGTTTTACACAAATGAGACATCATGACAGTATAACACTTTCTTTTAAACTTACACAACCCGATACTCACACCACTACCTGTGAGCAAATAAAAGAAAGAACAAAAATTAACAGTACCCCTCCCAAAAGTATACTTTCACTGACCTGAATTACAAATAAACCCCGTCTTCTGACCTTTAATATATTACACACACAACAAACACACACCTCAACGATCATACATTGTCCCGTCATACATTGAAATAATAAACAAATGTACACTTTTGATTACAAGGAAAATGTGTGTAACTGACCGTGCCATTACTTCCTACACAACACCATTCACAATCTTGCTACTGACGATCATATCAATCAATATAGACATTCTTCGTATGGAGAATCTAGATAATTCGGTGCACACACCGACCACCCGCTGGGTGAAAGTGGTGCTCCCTTATCTCCCCATAAAACTTAAAAAGTAATAACGCCTAATTCAACGATCTAAAACAAGTGGGCACCTTATTTACACAAAATGTAGAATAAAAAACACTAAATTCAGTACCTACATGACACAATAATGTTAACTACTAAATACAGCTAAAACACATACACCCCACAACAGGCATTACACTTGCAATATATATTATGCCCAATAGTCATGTTACAGACATTTTTAATAATTATAACTCTAAATCCAAAATATTGTTATGATAATCAAAAAGAAGCGCTAAGGCACAAGGGCTATACAGCGCTAAAACCAAAAACAGTCCTGTAGATCAGTGCTAAAACCAAAAACAGTCCTGTAGATCAGCGTATATGTAGTTCAATTTCACAATGGATACATATAAAACCAAATAATTATATTCCTCACCATAATGTATATTTGGTAATCATCTTATGACTTAACATGCTTACACTCTGTCATCCCACCATATTCTCCTGTTCAAATATGCATTCACACACACGTGTATACATTTATAAATACATATGTGTATATTTCTGTACACATGCATGCATATATATATACACACACTCATGGCACCGACATATTAATGTAAACATACGTTTTCCATCACTGAGCCACCAGCATAACCAAGGAAAAACACCTTAAATCACACAATGGTGTCATACAGACAGTGTAAAACGCCTTTCTCCCCCTCGACGCACATCTTTTCCTTATATTACTCAAGATTATACGTACCTCACCTACATTCTTGCCCCACCGCACCCACACGCCTCAGAACGGGAGCTAGCCCGATGCTTCCCATTGACCTACAAAGTCCATAAATTCACACAGCCGAAAATTCCTATAACCCTCTGTAAATTCAAGTGTTTCCATCTCCTACCATAAACTTCCCCTGAATGCTGCACCTTAGATCTGTCAAATGTTCGCTGCCAGCACCTTTATTCTTTCACCGCTCCTAATCTCTCATTGCCCATGATGTGAACCCACGAAATCAGTTACCAGATATGTCACTGTTTGTTAACCTGCCGCTCCCAACCCCATCAATATCTAAACTTAACACTTGCAATACCTGCAACCCACCCTCTACCATAAAGCGAATGTACCCTTCCAAACCATTTCCCCGTCTGACCCTACCTATGCGTTCACAAAAATATACAACATGAAAATGGTTTTCCTACTTCACCACACGCTAGAACACTCCGCCTTCGCCCCCGCCTTCCCTGAGTTTTCGATAGATAAGACGATCCCAGACGGGCAGAATTCCCGTGTAAAAGGGATACAACACCTCTCGAGTACAGAACCCGGACTAATGCATAACTTGCGAGCACTTCCCATATGTCTTGCCATGCATACATCGGGTATGCTTCCTTCCATAGAGCCCCCTCCACCCTCCCCTACCCCGCCGCATTCTCGATTATGCACATCTTTGACTCGATCTGGAAAAAATTTTTTTTTTCCTCGCCACCATCAAAATCTCAACAACGCCTCCCCTAATCGCAAATCCTATGCCAGTCCACCAAACGTTTTAAATGTCCGCATGTACTTTTCTCGACCCCCCCCCTTATTCCAATGCTCCACGCAGAAGACTCCTTTTCACGTAAATACCTCATAATCTTCGGTTCCAGCGGTATGAGCCCCAGCCCTCCATTGGGCCAATTTGGCAGAGTAATTACCCCTCTGCTAATCACTCAGAGCCCAGATTCCTCAAATGGAACCGATGAACCCTGCACAACAATTTCTGCGCTCTCGGCACATTAACGAATAGATGACAACCACATGGCCCATAATTTACTATAAAATAGTAACTTTGTCAAAAATGACTCTCTGGGTGCAACGTTAGATTTGCAGACCTCAATCCACCTAATCTTTTTTAATACACTGTCCAACGCCCTCTACCGAGTTCACCTCACATGCCACCACTGATCACAAACATAAAACAATCCCACATATCTTTAAGCTGATACCCCCTCACTCCTACTACCCCTAATGCCCCCCATTCATTGGTCCCAATTTCCCCACTGCCATAAACTTAGTCCTTCGTAGCATTAATTCTCATCCCAGTCGCCCCCAAACACGTCCACGATTCCTTCCACATGCTGCAATCTACACCACCTCCTGCCAAGACCGATTGTATCATCTACGTAACCCCCAATACCAGCCACACATTGCCGCTCATAACCTCCCAAACCCCCCAAGAAAACTATCCTGCACCGCCTATAATAAGGATCATGAATACACACAAACAATAACTGTGAATGGGACACCTTGCCTCAAACCCTGAAACTCTGAACTGGCACACCTAACTTAAACCATTGCCCGCACACTCAGTAGTTCGCCCCTTTGTATAAGTCTGTGCCCAAGAGATGATTTTCATTCCCAAAACCCTGCCAATGCATGAAACTGCCACAAGAGCTCCTCTTTCGACACTATCATGTGCAGTAGCCCAATCCAAAGCTAAAATCCCTCCCCCCACCCATACACCTGTCGCCTGTTCGTATGAAACTCACGAATCATCCCGTGGCCTTCAAACACGGACCTACCTGTATCCCGTATTGTCTCATATCATATAACTTTTTCCAACACCTTTTTAGTCTATTCCCCAGTATCCTCGCGAATAACTTGTAATCACCACACATAAGTGAAAATGGCCCTATAATCCAGAACTTTGATCGATCCCCCTTTTGGCACCAAGACCACCCACTGCCATCAGTTGCAATTCTCACACATACCCCATTAGTCTTTAAGATGTTAAACAACCGTTAAAAAAAAAAAAAAAAAAAAAAAACCAAAAACGCTCTCAAATCACACACCAGTTTGTCACATAGAAATCACTCGGGAGCCCATCAAATGCCAGGTGCTTTTACCTAAGCTCGCCCAGCCAGAGCCTGCCATATTTACACACTCAGAAAATAGGCTTTCCAATGCTTTTCCTGTCATACATACTAAAGCCCACACTTCATGTTATATACCGATTTCCCTTGAGCTATATTATTTTATCCCAATGCTGCCATGTAGGTCTTAAACAACGCATCTATATACCCGCTCATGCCTCTGTCGTCACAACACTTGGTGTCCCTCGTGATAACCTTCCTCTCCTTGCGTGCAACCTGTTAAAACCCATCATTCCGTAGCTGCTCTCCATTTTGCCTCCTGTTCCCTAAACACACATGCAGAAGTTAAGACAGGTCCTCGATGGACCGCCACTGACTTTCCTGGGTATCCTGGGGGCTAACCCCCTGGTTTAAAATCCAACGAAATTTATCTATCTTATCTTATCCCGGTAGAGAACCTCCTCCAAACCTCCACACCACCCGAGCACCATCAAACCAATCATTATGCAGTCCTTTTAACGTTCCTTTAAATCCTCAATTTCCTCTACAAGAGTATTGTGCACAATCACCCACATAACAATCATGTAACTGTCCTTCCAAATACCCCTGAAGCCCGTACAACATTTTTGATTATTTTCCCCACCCTCGCAGAAACAGTAGAAATCCCGGATATGTGTCTTACAGCCACCATATCCCACCTACCGAACCAAGTCAACCATCCCCAGGCGCCTCCGCCCACAAAACCCTCTCCACAAAGTCGCAAAAGATAGTCTGTCTTCCATCTCCACTTGTCAACAATTTAACCTTCAAATTCCAATACTAACGACTCCTTCTAGGTAAGTCCCTCCCACCATAACGTCCACGAGAACCCCTCATAATGATCGGAAAACACCACATTCATGATACGCTATTGCTCTAACTGCGACGGTGCCGCGGTACATTACACTCTATCAAGTTCAAGTAGCGCTACATACCCACGATGTACAAAAGTATATGTTCAATCCTCACCCCCCCACCACGTACCATCAATCCCGCCCCAGTCAATAAATCCCCCAACATCCCCGAAAAAAAAAAAAAAACATACCGACTTCCAAACAAACAGTCAGAGTCATTATAAAACATTTGGAATAACACCTATAATCATATATATATATATGGCATATACATACACATGCATATACACAAATATGTGTAATGTGTATATGTTGTTCGTACAGAACAGACTGATTATACATAAATAACTACGCAAAATGACTTGTCACAAAAAAAACAAAATATAATAACATTCCATAATAGAACTATAGCTAAGACCTTGGTTCCCACAAACACACCTACACACACACAAATTTAATGTAACCGATTAAAATTCAATATATAATATGACCTTCCATACAAACGGAAGGGTATATATAAACCCCATAAAATACTTAATATATTCTCGTACATAGTCCATATGTAACCCCTTCAATTATACTGATTAAAAAATGCGTAAACAGGATAAAGCAATCATCAGATTCGAAATATATAAAGCAAAAATATCCTCACATATACAATGAATATAATCCCTAAATAAAATGGTTCCTATAACGATAAAGAAAAAACGGGGAGAAATCACGATACAATTTTTAACTTCTGGGGTTTTTAAAAACGAAATTCATAAGGTCTACATCCCCGAGCCCCCCGACGGCTCCCTGCAAATAAACTTTAACCCACACCAAACACCCTTGCAAACTCAGTCAACTTCCTCATCAGGCATCCATCACTCCAAGAGACACACCACTGAAGAGACCAACCCCTTGCCAATCTCAACACCCTCACTAAGCGGAGTAAACGTTCAACAGTAGTCCACGATATCCCTCTGGAAACTAGTTTTACCCACCATCCCCCATAATAATTTTTTTCATACACCTGTCTTATAAAAACACGCCGCCAACGCTTTTTATCCTAATGTTTTCCCTCCACCTACCTCATCCCCAAGAGACATACAAGTTAATCAACTATTGGGGTTCGTACTATAGCCTCCCCCCACCACGTTGGGCACCCCCCCATATCTAACATAAAAGCCCTAAGGGGCGATTCTGAGCCCCTCCCCAATAAAAGGAAAACCCTTCGTCCACAATCTTACCATCTTACCAAAGCAGAACAAAAATAACTACATGGAAAGCAGTTCAAACTTCCCCCACAAAAACCGCATTTATGCTCTCTCACAACCCATTTGTCTTAGCAACCCTTTCGATGCCAAGTCCCCATAAGAAATCTATATACTAATTCCCTCACTCTTGCCTGTATTCTTAGTTTACTAAATTCTCACCCATATCACTCACCATCATATGTGGGATACACTCCATCCCCTGCAGTGATTCCTGAAGACGACTCCTCCCACCAACCGTTTTTACCTTTGAGGTTTTTAATAACATATGCGAACCTTAAACATAAAAACCATCAACAATCTTCACACTCCACTAAGTCCCTGCCACCCACCATTGCAGACATCCCCCATCACCTCCCCCACTCGAAGACTCCTTCCCCCCCCTCCTAATAATAACTCTGCTTCACATATAGTGCCTGATCACCCAACATCCTAACGCCATCAATCGCCAATCCTCCCTATCTGCCATAGTCTTACCACATCTTTTGCTCCAACCTGCCCTCCAAACCCCACACAATTCCCTGTAATACTCTCCTTTGTAATTCCATAATATCCTGACTTCGTAAAGGGAAAAATTTCCACCCCCACCTTTCCCCACACCTAGCTATAAATCCACGTATTAGGGTGTTGAGGTGGCGAGGGTTTCAGGTGGTAACCCTGCAATCTGCCAGTTTGAAAGGAGGGGTGGGTATATTTAATTTAGGGAGGCAAGCCCATTTGTTTTGTCAGAGAAGTTGTAGCGGGGGAGGGAAAGGGTGTTTGCGATAGATGGTTGGGGATGGCAAACGAAGTGTCCTTTATTACGATATGCGCCTGCAGAGAATAATGTGCAGGTGAAGGGCAGGAGCTTGTGTGTGAAGACCTTGTGTTTTTTTTTCCATTTCATAACCGTATGTTGCAATAGAGGAAGTGATTGGAACGCAAGTTTATTAAAGGGCTGATGTGGAAACCGAAGAGGGCAGCAGTGTTGGTACCCATAATTTATTATGATTATAATAAAAATGAAGCACTAAGGCCACAAGGGGCAAAAATAACAGCGCTGCAGGGCAGGGAAGGAAGCGAGGGTATTGGATGGCAGAAGAAGAGGAGGGGAAGATCAGTAGTTACAGAAAACAGCAGGCAGGGTAGTACAGGGGTAGAGGGTAGCAAGAGATTGAAGTAGAAAGGGCTGAAGATATCAGAATTTTGTGAAGTAAAGTCAGTTGTTGTCAAAAAGTCAATGAATAGTCCCGGTGAAAGGTGGGTCCATCACGAGCGAATGACTACGATGGAGGTAAATTCTACCGTGCTCGTTGATAAAGTGGGCAGTCAGCAAATTGGCTGACTGAATAATGGAGCTTGGCAATTCTGCACAAGAGAGGAGCAGGGTGCCTCTCCATGAGATATCCATGAGTAAGACGAGTTTGGCCAATGCGAAGATGGAAGAGAGTAGTCTTCCCAACCCCTCGACACTGGTGATAAGAAGATGGCCAGTAACCTATACACGGTTTTAAATAGATTGAAGTTTGTTGCCGAGCATAGTAGACCAACGTTTGTTGTCAATGGGAGTGAAGGTGGGAAGATATTGCAAGTCAAAATAGTCCTGTAAATGGAAATAGCTCTATAATGAAACTGTGGTAGGTCATGTCCTGCTGACAGCGCAGCAGTTCTGCTTCCTTGTTCATTGCTCGTACTCAACAGACCAGGGACCCAACAAAAAAACAATATACCTCTATGCTTGGTAAGATTGCGGCGTAGCCAAGTTGGATATGAGTGACTAAGGGAGAGTGTATCAATTTCTGTATAGCCTTTAAGCACTAAGGGAATCTGAGACAACCACAAATAGATAACACAGGCATACGATGCAATAACTGATAAGTGCTGCAAGAATGGCAATACAATTCAGCAGTAAAAATCTAGCAGAAGATAGAAAAATGCCCACGTACACGCGTCCCGGAAACACTGCTGCGAATCTATAAACGCCGTCCTAAAGACTTAGAGCCCATCTGTTACACAGCAATGGAATAGAATGAGAGTGATGTGGATTCAAGAAAAAGAAAGCTGAGCGACCGGTAGCCATTGGGCTTTTCGAGCAAGGGAGAGAGAAAGAACAGGCTCGAACAGTCTGAACTTCTCCAGGGAGGTAGGGAAAAGTGAATGCTACCTGACAAAAAAGGTGGAAATTGACGAGAAGATAAACCGAATGAAGGCGAAGAGAGAAGGGACGGCGCAAACAGGGGCGGCGAACAAATAAGAATGTCTACTAAATCAGTGCCATATAAATGGAAGGATTTGCGAGATTATGAGAAAGTACATAGTAGCGAAGGCAATGGCACACGGGGCGAATCGGATAAGGATGGAACGTTCGCTTCTGCATAGAGGCACTCGAACAGGGAAAGAGCGAAAAGCACCAAGCATAAATGTAATCCTTGGTGATGAATGGGTTTATAAAAAGGCTAGAGGAGAGCAGGAATGCCGCTGAATAGATCTGGTCACCATAAACAAGTTTCGATAAAAATAAAAAAAAAAAAAAAAATGAGGGTGGAATGAAGGGCGAAGGAGGGTTCGACGATCAGCTCCCCATAAAGATGAGCAAGGGTTTTTAAGAAGGTTCAGCCGGCTTGACACGTTGGCCTTCAGAGTGGTAATGTGAGGTTACCCAGGATAACCTATGGCCCAAAGAGGAGGCCCAGAAACTTGACTGTAACACGTTTAGATGGATACGGGAAGCCATAGAGGTACAAAGGATGGATCGGAGATGACAGAGCATCTAGTGAAAGTAATTTGGTGGGTTTTAGTGCTGGAAAATTTAAACCCATGTGTGGTGGGCCCAATTGGAAACACGGCGACTGCATGCTGAGGAGAAACAAGTAATGAGGTGACAGTCAGTCGCCTGCACAGGCAATAGCGAAGTCATCAACATAGAGTGATGACCAAATATTTGATGGAAGACTAGAGGCCAAATCATTAATAGCAAGGAGACAAGTGTTTGTGCTCAGAACACATCCCTGGGGGGACAACCTTCAGCTTGGATACAGATCCGGATAGAGCACATTATAACCCGAACATGGAAATGCCTGTCAGTATAAAAGTTCTTAAGGAAGGATGGTAGATTGCCTCGAAAGCCTGAAGATGGGCTTGGGCAAAATATTATACCTCCAAGTTGTGTCATATGCCTTCTCAAGGCACATCCAAAAATATGGCAATAACAAGTGGTTATTCGCAAAGGATTATGAACAACATATCCAAGCGTAGTAAGTGGTCTATGGTAGAACATCCCTTTGACGAAAAGCCTTATTATGTGACGAGTGGAGAGACCTGTACGTGTGTCTCTAAATACCACACTAAACGTCAATTTACTAGGCGTTCCATCCGCTTCGCAAACTGCACTGGTAAGAGCCATTGGGACGATAGTGGGAGTTTCCATGTCCCGTATGCCTGAGTTTGCGGAAAGGAGAACAAGACTGATTTCCCACAGCTTTGGAAAGACTCCTTTGTGACCAAATAAGTATTCTAAAGGCGTATAGGACTGCAACGGCTGACTGATGTAAATGTTTGTAGCATAACGAATATGAAATGTCTTTCGGGCCCAGCTGCCGATGAATCGGCAAACTGAGAGTGTTCCCTCCAGTTCTTGAAGTGTAAAAGGCACATTATACTATTCTTCTCTGAGAGAAGAAAAGTCCAAGGATGCTAACTCTCTGGCAGACTTGAGGAAGAAATAGGCATAGAATGGAGTCCCTGAGAAATACAGACCAGATGATTTCCAATTTCATTGGGCAACATCTAGTGGGTTTTGCTATATCAACATCGGCAACCCGCAGAACAGGAGCTGGTCAGGAGAATATTTACCACTCCAGTTTTCGTACATTTTCCAGACTGCACTCATAGAGGAAGCAGAGGTGAGGTGGAGAATAATCTCGCCAGCAAGTGCGTTTAGAGACATGATCACTCGACGAGCGTATCGCACGCTTCTGCTTAAAACAAGAAGTCTCTCCCGTGTCTACTGAAGCAGTAACTGCCCCATGCAGCGCGTTTCAAATGTACTGGCACGAGCACAATCTGAGACCAACCAAGGCCCCCACGCATTTCTTGAGAATGCAGCCCAAGGGTTTGGGGTAAACCATTAGAAGCTGCGGTTAAAATGGAGGACGAGAAGAGGTGTAAAAGCTCATCTGATGGAGACGAGAAAGGAATCTCTCTAAAACAGTTTAGTGTGAGTAAAGGTTCCAGTTCACCCTGATCAATTGCCAGCATGGATGCAAGAGGTGGGGAATATAAAGGGGAAGTAAGATGATTGGGAAATGATCGCTGTCACGTAAGTCCGAGGAGAATAGACCAAGTGAAGTCTAATGTGGCGAGGAGAGCAGACTGAGAGATTATGCAAGAGAGAGTGTGAGTCCCGGTCCCAGGATCAAAATGGTGTGAGTACCTGTAATTTAAAACATGGAAGGGGTGGGTGGCAAGAAAGCCACTAACGAAATGCCACGGGAATCACAGTGAGACCCCCCCAGAGGAAAAGCTGGGCATTATAATCGCCAAGTACAGAATCTTTGGCATATGAAGAACAAGAAAGGCAATATCCAGAATAGATAATGCTCGAGAAGGAAGAGATATAAAAACAGAGCATATATCACCTATCAGTGGATACTGGCTGCTGTGTAATGCAGCGAAGTACGAACACATAGCTGATGGTACGGAATATCAGTGCGTAGAAAAGGGCACTTCATTAAAGGTCCATCAGGAAAAGATCTGAAGAATACAATAAATTATAGCCTGAGATGGAAGAGATAACAGCAGATCGTGTAGTTTTGGTTCCAGTAAGCAATCAACAACAGGGGAAAACTGGGAGAGTAACATCTGAAGCCTCACCCCAATTACCCCTGAAACCTTGTAATTCCACTGTAATAGGCCATGAGATGGCAATGATAAAGATACCTGAAATCCACAGTAAGGGTTCTACAGACTTAGAAGGGTAGAAAATCCACATACGGAGGCAGTGGAAAAGCGTTCAAGCAGTGAAGGAAGTGAGTGCACTGTGAAGAAAGGAAGTTGCACAGATGGAGCAAGAGAGAGAAGGAACGGAGGGTGGATCAAGTGTCCATTGATGGTTTTGGTCTCTGCCCAATATATTCAGAGATTGCTTCAAAGTGTTTCGGAAATTCAGAGACGTCCAATGGGAGACAAATTTGGAAATGTTAGGGGGAGGAAGAGTAAAGATGGAACTGTAATGGACTGTACCAAGGAATGGGGGGCGAAAGGGTGGAGGAACTGGAGAAGAAGTGTGGAAGGGGACAGAAGGGAACAGAAACCTGGAGGTGGCAGAAGAGGAAGAAAACCTTGGGAGGAACAGGGGAGGAAGGTCCAGTCAAGGAGGAGGTGAACCTCTACACTTGTAACAGAGCCATGAGAAGGGAGAAGAACCAGGTACCCAGAGACAGGGAAGGTAAAATGAGGAGGTGTGGAAGATGGGTAAGGAGGTGTTAACAGACCTTTTTTTTTGGCTTTAAGAGAAGTAGAGGGACGATTAGGAGGTGTCATACAGGTCCATCACTACTGAGGATTGTGAGGGAGAACACGAAGAAGCAAACAATTCCGACTGAAGCAAAAAATTAGGATACAGGAGTGGCTATGGGAGAGTTAACCACAGAGGTGGGTTGCAGAAGATGGGTTCCCAGAAGTGGGGGACGTTTTGAAACACGTGAAAAGAAACACAAGGTAGTCTCCCTTGGAGGCAGAGATGAGAAACTGCCATGGCATATAAGGGAGACCTTCTGCCTCCTTGAGTAACAAGATTTCCCGCTCCGTTTAAGAGTAGACTTGACAACGGCGAGAGTATGGAAGGTGAGGCCTCATGACAAATAAAGGCAAGAGGAGGTCGAAATTGCAAGACAATTAATATGGTCAATCAGGGCCGGGCTCCACAGACCGGGCATTCCAGCGATAGATATTAATATTTCGCTGATGGGCCAAATCGCAGCAATTTCAACACTGTTTGCGTAGTAAGGGAACACCTTTTTCCGAATTTGACCTATGTCCTGCTACATAAACTAGGATTGGAGTTCACACGACTGTCAAAAGTTAAACGTAAGCCCACATTGCTAGGGCATTGTCTCCGCCCACAGGGCAGGAAAACATAATGTCTACCTTGAGATTGGGAGAATCTGGAGTTCCTGCTGTTCAAGAATGTCAGTGCCACATGTCTGGAAAGTTTTTGAACTATGGTAATGGGGACGAGAATGACGGGTACCACTAGCTACAAGAATTTGGAATGAAGTTTTCAACAGTGACAGGAACAGTGAATCAATATGGAAAGACGAGAAAGCTCATTAAGCCTGGGTGAAGCATTATGCATGGTGATTGATGCACGTAACCACTCTTAAGAGCATGAAAAAAATATCTTTTACCAACATGGCGTAGGAAGTGCCTTGCCAATACTGTGTCCGAAAGGTGAGGCCTAAGTAAGTCTGTTCGTAAATGAAGAATTTAGTCCATTGAGCAGCGAAACTGAGCATGGAGAGGAGTCATGACGTGTCGGTCTTTTCCAAGTGGAATCGGAGTGAAGGACATGTCGATCTTTCTGAGAAGACGAAGAAGGTGGAGAAGTATCAACACAGGTAATTGTCGTTGGCGTTTAGGCATGGAACCGAGAAGTTCGTTCGACTGGAAACAGAGCCGCCGATTCGAAAATTGTCGGCAACCGTAGAGGGAGAGGCCGGAAGCATAGTCAGAGAGAGCGAAGTCAGATATATCGAATTAGTCCAGTCGGGCTCAGTACCTGAAGCAAGTGAGGAAACAGCACGGCACTGGCAGAGGTACAGAGGCATGAGGAGTGTCCCGAAGTGTGGTCCAAAGACAAGGCGGGGTCAGAACGGGGTGCGGTATCAAGAAGGGCCCGGGGGTAGCAGGTCATGACTAGGGCACCATGGTTAGGTTACTTCTTTCTTTTTTATTTTTTAAGAAAAAAGAAAGAAGAAAAGAAAATGAAAATAAAAAAAGAATAAAAAAAGGGGGGAATGGGGATGGGATAGTTCCTAGGAGGAATGAAAGGGCCAGAAATCTCCCTCCTCGCCCAAGAGGACCTCAGCACTGCAAGTAAGCGCAGGATGCAGCATGGAACCAATGCCATACCCTACCCAACGAGCCAGTAAAACCGGCAATCTGGGATTAGCAAGCCTCATATCTGCCGACTACCTCAGTGGACAAAAGAGACGGCGGCGGAAAATCCACCACAAAGCATATACCTCCTTCGGCCACCACCCCCGGAATCCCGAAAGGTGGTGCTTCCAGAGATACACCCGTCGCAGCGAGAGACGACCCAAAGCCACCCTCTGGATACCGGAGACAGGGATCGGGACATCCCCAGGCAATCCACATTCCACGGCAAACTACGCCACCGCCCAAGAACCTCAAACAGAATGGGGATGGAACCCGTACCCTTTCCCCTACCTAGGAACTAGCGTGCCTGTGGAAAAAAAAAATCCCAAGGCAAAAAGGAAGGGGCAAAAGTGAAGGGTGGGGAGGAGAGGAGGAAAGGGAAAAAGGGGAGGATGGATAGGGGAAACCGGGGATTGGGGGTAATTTAGGTTCGGTCTGAGAAGTGGAACCGACAGGGGTCTAATTCCTCAGACCAAGAGCCTCTTCACCACGGGCCAAGGAACCCCCCTTGAAGAGGTCGGTGGACCCTAAATATTTAATGAGGGATAATGGTTACGACACATTCGAGGGAGGGGGGGCCGTGGGAGACAGAGCATACGTTTGTTAGGAGAGGGTATGCAGCGAGGTTAGTATAGTGTATCTTTCTCATTGGGTTTGTAGTGCAATCTTTTCAAAAACTGTTGAAGCACAGGGTCGGATCAAAGGGCAGTGTTTGGTGAGATTGGTGGGAGGCGATTGCAGAAATAACAGGAGTACTGAAATTAAATGTAGTGCATTGAGTGAAGAGAGGGTTAGAGGATGTCTGTCCCTGTGGAAGGAGCTTACAGGAGGCACAGGGAGTGGAAGATGACGTGCAATGTGTGGGACTGTGGTAGGCAAGGAAAGGATTAGGAAATATATATGGGGGTGGGAAACGTATCAATGATTTAAAACATGGACTTTCAAATTATTTAAGAGGACAGGTTAAGGGTTTATGGCAGGGGTTGTGGGGGAAAGCTTTCTATGGGATGAAATTGTCGAGGTCAAGGGGACTAAGGGAGTTACAAAATGGAAGGTTTCAAGTGGTAAGGGTGCCGCAGGGGTAGAGGAGGTGCCGTTGGGGAGACAAGCCATCTTCGTGTGTGTTGCAACGCCAAAACAAAGACAGGGAGGACCAGCTATTCCGAGGTTAGAGGTACATGAGATGGCAGAAGGTTATAGGGTGGGTCAGGGGTAACAAACTACGAAAGGGATGTGTGCGTATGCAGATAAATGGTAATGAAGAGTATTGGACAAGTGGGTGGGTGGGGAATGTGGGATTAGAGAAGGTGTGAGAGCATGTGACTTGTAATTTTAGGGAAATATTGATAGGAAGGCTTTAGGGGGGGTATAATGGAAGAGGAAATAGAGTTGGCTTTAAGAGGAATAGGAAGGGCAAGCCCGGAATAGACGGCCTCCCGGCTGAAATTTATCTCCAACATTGGGATGTGGATAAGAAGGTTTCAATGGAGGTTATTAAATCAGATGAAGGAGAAGGGTTGATGGGGGACAAGCAAGCAACAGCAGTTGTAGTGTTTGTTCAGAAGGGAAAGGGGCAAGCACACCCTCAAGGAGTTACCAGCCATATCTCTGTTATGTGCCTGATTATAAGTTGTCGCTAAAGTCTTGGCAATCGGTTTAGAATGGAGGTAGGGAGAGTGGGTTTCGAAAACACAGTATAGTTTGCCTGGAAAGGTGCGATGATGAAGTGACAATTGGAATACTGAGAAGTTTTATTTGGAGTCCAAAAGGGGTGGGGGACGGAGGGCGGCATTGTTGCCTAGACTGGCAGGGGGTCTATGAAAGGGTGGAAAGGGGAGCTTGGAGCTATACTAGGAGGCAGGGTTATGGGGAAGAAATAGTTAATTAGTATCCACAATTGTACAAAGGAGATAAGATGAGGGATACAGATTAATTGGATGCTACGGGAAGAGATTGTAAAGGGTAGGACTTAGGCAGGGTTTCCCAGTCACAAATGCTGATTTGTGTGCATTCAGGATCCTCCTCCATGAATGGTTGAAGCATTGAGTAAGTAACAAAGTGTAGGGGTGATGGGGGAGGATGGGAAAGTGTGGGCCTGGAATACTAGGATATGTAATGATACAACAAGTCCTGGTTCGAGAGGGGATGTGCGGTTGGGGTTTTTGGATATGTAGTGCAAATGTTTGGAAAATTTTGCAACAGGATGCCAAGTAAATAGCGAGAAGTCAATGATCATGTGGTTGGGTGATTGGGTGGAGGGGGTCGAGATGTAACGTTGGTGAGGAAACACACGGGTCGTTAAAATTTGTGGTATCTCTATTAAGGCGACTTGGACGCTGCTCAAAGGAAAACTCAATAGTGATGAAAGGATTCTTGGGCGTCCTGGGTGCATTTGCGACCTCAATCACCTTGGCTATCGTGCAACGAGTGATTGTAATAAATGTATTATTGTATAGTAAGGTTTGGCACGTAGCAGCCGTGTTCCCAATAACAGGACTTGATTGTGGGAATTTCTGAGACGGGTGTATTATAATTTTTTGTGGGGATTTCAAGGTGCTATTGGCTACAGAGAGAGTTGTAATGGTTACCTGTGTGCAGGTGGGTTGGGGTTGATGGATCTGAGAAGGAGAATTAAATGTGTGTTTCTTAGTGGGAGTTTTGCGCGAAGGAGTGCGGGGGGTGGGAAAGCAGATGGAAAAAGTACATGATCGGTTTGGGTAAGTTTTAATGTGATGTGGAGTTGAGGGAATGTGAAAACTGTTTTGGGGGGGGGGGGAGGGGGCTTTGATGTTGGTTAGAGAACCCAGGAAAATTCGAATAGGGTATTGTGTAGGTTGCCTTGCAGAAATGATTGTTGTACCAGCTTGAGGGATTTGTTCCCCATGACCATGGAAGAGTATATTTGGTTATAGGTTCAGCAAGTTGAAGCGAAAGCCTAGGATGAGGGAGGTAACGTATCGTTTTCTTTCCTGCATGGCAAACTAAAACCGTCGGGGGAGGTATCTAAGAACCAAAAGGTAATGTGGGCGGAAGGTGTGGCATACTGTGGGGAAGGATGATACGGCGTTCCTTGCAAGTATACTTTTGTGAGGGACTGGAGGGTGTTAGTATTGGTTAAGTAGGGATGTACAGGGGTGGGGGGGCCGAGGGGTGTCGGTTCGCGGGCACTAAACCTAGAAGTGGAGGTTTCGACGAGAGTGTCACAAGAGCTTTGGATTATTACTAATGGGATTATATATATATATCGTGGGTGAGGAGGGGGAGGTGGGGGAGTGTGAGTGCGGAGGCGGGTACAGCGTAACGGTTTTATCATACGATGTGTCGTAATAGAGAACTGTATGGGAGGAGGGTGGCGAGAAGGATTTTTGGTATCGAAGGTTATAACATTTAACGTAGGGTTTCTCATAAATTTACGACTTGGGTTGAGTGAGTAAGGGGTGGGGGGATTTTTTTTTATAATTTTATTTAATGAAAAACAATAACAATACATTAAATAGATAAAAGAACAAAGTATTAGTTCTACCCAGGATTATAAAACATTTCAAATACACACAAAACGTTTTACTTCGTGCTGATACAAACTGTCCCTCATTGCCATACCTTAATATACCATGCACTCTATGTCAAGCAAGATTACACAGTCACATTTACATAAGCTTCTATTTTATTATAAACAAAGAAGCACCAAACCAACAATTGCATTTTTTTCCACTTTGTATTTAATATAATTATTAATCCCTTCATACATAAATGTACAGTAAACATGTACTTTGTTAAAAAGAAAACACACGAACTATAAGGAATGGTTCCAGTACTCAATCAACTGGGTTTTACACAAATGAGACATCATGACAGTATAACACTTTCTTTTAAACTTACACAACCCGATACTCACACCACTACCTGTGAGCAAATAAAAGAAAGAACAAAAATTAACAGTACCCCTCCCAAAAGTATACTTTCACTGACCTGAATTACAAATAAACCCCGTCTTCTGACCTTTAATATATTACACACACAACAAACACACACCTCAACGATCATACATTGTCCCGTCATACATTGAAATAATAAACAAATGTACACTTTTGATTACAAGGAAAATGTGTGTAACTGACCGTGCCATTACTTCCTACACAACACCATTCACAATCTTGCTACTGACGATCATATCAATCAATATAGACATTCTTCGTATGGAGAATCTAGATAATTCGGTGCACACACCGACCACCCGCTGGGTGAAAGTGGTGCTCCCTTATCTCCCCATAAAACTTAAAAAGTAATAACGCCTAATTCAACGATCTAAAACAAGTGGGCACCTTATTTACACAAAATGTAGAATAAAAAACACTAAATTCAGTACCTACATGACACATAATGTTAACTACTAAATACAGCTAAAACACATACACCCCACAACAGGCATTACACTTGCAATATATATTATGCCCAATAGTCATGTTACAGACATTTTTAATAATTATAACTCTAAATCCAAAATATTGTTATGATAATCAAAAAAGCGCTAAGGCACAAGGGCTATACAGCGCTAAAACCAAAAACAGTCCTGTAGATCAGTGCTAAAACCAAAAACAGTCCTGTAGATCAGCGTATATGTAGTTCAATTTCACAATGGATACATATAAAACCAAATAATTATATTCCTCACCATAATGTATATTTGGTAATCATCTTATGACTTAACATGCTTACACTCTGTCATCCCACCATATTCTCCTTTCAAATATGCATTCACACACACGTGTATACATTTATAAATACATATGTGTATATTTCTGTACACATGCCTTCATATATATATCACACACTCATGGCACCGACATATTAATGTAAACATACGTTTTCCATCACTGAGCCACCAGCATAACCAAGGAAAAACACCTTAAATCACACAATGGTGTCATACAGACAGTGTAAAACGCCTTTCTCCCCCTCGACGCACATCTTTTCCTTATATTACTCAAGATTATACGTACCTCACCTACATTCTTGCCCCACCGCACCCACACGCCTCAGAACGGGAGCTAGCCCGATGCTTCCCATTGACCTACAAAGTCCATAAATTCACACAGCCGAAAATTCCTATAACCCTCTGTAAATTCAAGTGTTTCCATCTCCTACCATAAACTTCCCCTGAATGCTGCACCTTAGATCTGTCAAATGTTCGCTGCCAGCACCTTTATTCTTTCACCGCTCCTAATCTCTCATTGCCCATGATGTGAACCCACGAAATCAGTTACCAGATATGTCACTGTTTGTTAACCTGCCGCTCCCAACCCCATCAATATCTAAACTTAACACTTGCAATACCTGCAACCCACCCTCTACCATAAAGCGAATGTACCCTTCCAAACCATTTCCCCGTCTGACCCTACCTATGCGTTCACAAAAATATACAACATGAAAATGGTTTTCCTACTTCACCACACGCTAGAACACTCCGCCTTCGCCCCCGCCTTCCCTGAGTTTTCGATAGATAAGACGATCCCAGACGGGCAGAATTCCCGTGTAAAAGGGATACAACACCTCTCGAGTACAGAACCCGGACTAATGCATAACTTGCGAGCACTTCCCATATGTCTTGCCATGCATACATCGGGTATGCTTCCTTCCATAGAGCCCCCTCCACCCTCCCCTACCCCGCCGCATTCTCGATTATGCACATCTTTGACTCGATCTGGAAAAAATTTTTTTTTTCCTCGCCACCATCAAAATCTCAACAACGCCTCCCCTAATCGCAAATCCTATGCCAGTCCACCAAACGTTTTAAATGTCCGCATGTACTTTTCTCGACCCCCCCCCTTATTCCAATGCTCCACGCAGAAGACTCCTTTTCACGTAAATACCTCATAATCTTCGGTTCCAGCGGTATGAGCCCCAGCCCTCCATTGGGCCAATTTGGCAGAGTAATTACCCCTCTGCTAATCACTCAGAGCCCAGATTCCTCAAATGGAACCGATGAACCCTGCACAACAATTTCTGCGCTCTCGGCACATTAACGAATAGATGACAACCACATGGCCCATAATTTACTATAAAATAGTAACTTTGTCAAAAATGACTCTCTGGGTGCAACGTTAGATTTGCAGACCTCAATCCACCTAATCTTTTTTAATACACTGTCCAACGCCCTCTACCGAGTTCACCTCACATGCCACCACTGATCACAAACATAAAACAATCCCACATATCTTTAAGCTGATACCCCCTCACTCCTACTACCCCTAATGCCCCCCATTCATTGGTCCCAATTTCCCCACTGCCATAAACTTAGTCCTTCGTAGCATTAATTCTCATCCCAGTCGCCCCCAAACACGTCCACGATTCCTTCCACATGCTGCAATCTACACCACCTCCTGCCAAGACCGATTGTATCATCTACGTAACCCCCAATACCAGCCACACATTGCCGCTCATAACCTCCCAAACCCCCCAAGAAAACTATCCTGCACCGCCTATAATAAGGATCATGAATACACACAAACAATAACTGTGAATGGGACACCTTGCCTCAAACCCTGAAACTCTGAACTGGCACACCTAACTTAAACCATTGCCCGCACACTCAGTAGTTCGCCCCTTTGTATAAGTCTGTGCCCAAGAGATGATTTTCATTCCCAAAACCCTGCCAATGCATGAAACTGCCACAAGAGCTCCTCTTTCGACACTATCATGTGCAGTAGCCCAATCCAAAGCTAAAATCCCTCCCCCCACCCATACACCTGTCGCCTGTTCGTATGAAACTCACGAATCATCCCGTGGCCTTCAAACACGGACCTACCTGTATCCCGTATTGTCTCATATCATATAACTTTTTCCAACACCTTTTTAGTCTATTCCCCAGTATCCTCGCGAATAACTTGTAATCACCACACATAAGTGAAAATGGCCCTATAATCCAGAACTTTGATCGATCCCCCTTTTGGCACCAAGACCACCCACTGCCATCAGTTGCAATTCTCACACATACCCCATTAGTCTTTAAGATGTTAAACAACCGTTAAAAAAAAAAAAAAAAAAAAAAAACCAAAAACGCTCTCAAATCACACACCAGTTTGTCACATAGAAATCACTCGGGAGCCCATCAAATGCCAGGTGCTTTTACCTAAGCTCGCCCAGCCAGAGCCTGCCATATTTACACACTCAGAAAATAGGCTTTCCAATGCTTTTCCTGTCATACATACTAAAGCCCACACTTCATGTTATATACCGATTTCCCTTGAGCTATATTATTTTATCCCAATGCTGCCATGTAGGTCTTAAACAACGCATCTATATACCCGCTCATGCCTCTGTCGTCACAACACTTGGTGTCCCTCGTGATAACCTTCCTCTCCTTGCGTGCAACCTGTTAAAACCCATCATTCCGTAGCTGCTCTCCATTTTGCCTCCTGTTCCCTAAACACACATGCAGAAGTTAAGACAGGTCCTCGATGGACCGCCACTGACTTTCCTGGGTATCCTGGGGGCTAACCCCCTGGTTTAAAATCCAACGAAATTTATCTATCTTATCTTATCCCCATAGAGAACCTCCTCCAAACTTCCCACCACCTGAGCACAATCAAACCGATCATTATGCAAGCCCTTTATATGTTCCTTTAAATCCGCAATTTCCTCTACAGGGTATTGTGCACAATTACCCACATAACAATCATGTAACTGTCCTTCCAAATACCCCTGAAGCCCGTACAACATTTGATTATTTTCCCACCCTCACTGAACATAGAAATCCCGGATACGTGTCTTAGCCACCATATCCCACCACTGAACCAAGTCACCGTCCCCAGGTGCCTCCGCCCACAAACCCTCCCACAAAGTTGCAAAAGATAGTCTACTCTCATTGCCTTTCAACAATTTAACATTCAATTTCCAATAACTACGACTCCTTCTAGGTAATCCCTCCCACCCTACGTCCACGAGAACCCCTCTATGATCGGAAGACACCACATCCACGATACGCACGCTCTTAACTGCGACGGTACGCGGTACATACACTCTATCAAGTTGCGTTACATACCCACGATGTACAAAAGTATGTTCAACCTCACCCCCCCCCCACCACGTCCATCAATCCCGCCCCAGTCAATAAATCCCGCAACACCCCAGAAAAATGTCCACTTCCCCGGGGTTCAACATCCCTACGCCGGATCACGCAGTTCCAATCCCCTCCTATGAGCGCCACTTCAGGGAGTGACCGCAAATAGTAAATTAATACCTCCTTCACAAATATAGTTTTTACACGCCCATCATTCTCTGCCAGACCGTACACACACACGAAGGCAGCCTTCACCCTGCCCCATAGACCTTCCACCCTTATTACCCTCCCCTCCCCGCCCTCACAATTCCTCACAACAAACTGGCTAGTCTCCCTGATCATGATGGCAATGCCACCTTTCAACCGTATAGCATTCTCCACATACACATCATACCCATCTATCCGCAACTCACTTCCTAATTTATGATGTGTTCCGAACAAACACAACATCAACTTTATTCGCACTGTTAAAGGGTAAGACACATATCAACATTTTAGGTACTTTATTTCGAAACGTTTCGCCTACACAGTAGGTTTCTTCAGTCGAGTACAGAAAAGTTGATAGAAGCAGAAGATACTTGAAGAGGATGTAATCAGTCCATCACCCTTAAGTTTTAAAGGTGGTCATCCCCCCATCCTGGAGAAAAAGCATTGTTCATAAAGAACATATGGAGAAAAGTGACAGGACGGAGCCTTATATAGCACCAAGAGGTGAGACGTAGGTCACTAGAAGAGGTAAGAAAGATGTTGGGAGGTCAGGTCCCTCTCAAATCCAGCCGTTCTCACTAGTAGAGGTTGTCGAAGTTGATTGTAGGTCTGTACCAAGATACCCTTGTGTTGCAGTGTCTGACAGATTGAACATTAAAATGGTATAAAATACCGACAGGTTGTTAGGTAAGACACATATGCAACAGTTAGGTATCTTTAACATTATTACGCACTAATAATTCTCAGAACCATACACGATTTCGCACACTCCTCAAACCATTAATATTTATTGTAAAGCACTTAAATTGGTCAGTTGGGTTTTTCCTTTCGATACTAAATGTTCCTCAATGAATCTTTTGTTCCCACCTTTTTCAACCCCCCCCCCCTTTTGAAGCACTCTTGACCATCCCCTGAGCTTTAGGTCCACTGGGCCCTCTCTGTGCCACATCCACCCAGGTTTTTTTTCCGGATCCCTGGGCTGGCGTCAGCACTTCCTCCGAGTCTGAAAGCGCTACAGAGCGCTTTTGCATAACACTTTCCACCTGCATGTCTTTATCCGCAGAGCAGTCCTGGTGGATTTCCACCTCCACCGTATGTTTCAAGAAGGCGTCAGGGACGCCCACGACCAGCTGCTCTTCGTTTCCAGCGTCCACCTTCACAGCAGGTCACAGGTTTAGGGAAGGGTCCACAGAAGGACTCATGCTTCTCTCTGTAAATAATTCATTCAGAACGGAGGCAATGGATTCCTCTATGTTGTTGTTATGCACATCTTGCAGAGCTGGGCCTTCTACTGGTTTCGCCTCCAAAGAAGGCGACACTTCCGGGAGTGTGGCACACGCTGTCTCCGTAGACCTCTCAACCTCTTCACTCCAAGACAATCCTGATTGTATCACCGGCACACGAGGTACATCTTGCCCCACAGCTTCCTCCTCAACATCCGTGCTTTGTTGTCCAACCTTGGCACCTCGTCGTCGTTCACACTGTACCGCCATATGATCATATGCACTGCACAACCTGCAAGTGCGGCGTTGCCCTGCATATGACACCATTACCTGAGTTCTGAAGTCTTGCAAGATCACGTAAGAAGGGATTGGGTGCCGTAATGTCATCTTTACTGAAAACGTACCTTCTGGTATTCCTGCATATGGGCCATCAGACCTCCTCCCTGCTGTTGCCATGAGTATGGTGCCAAAATTACCCAGTGCAGCTCTAATGTCAGACACATCAGCCTCAAAGGGCACATTTCTGACCTTTACCCATGTGTAATAGTGGAAGACGTCATGTAGCTTGACTGACACTGCTGGTTAACCACTAGATTAACCTCCTGGAACTTGTCGACCACCTCCTCGTAAACACGAGCCGAGCAGAACTTCACAAAGATCCGTGATACACCATTCATTGCCACACCGCACAAGTCTTCGTTGGCTATACCATAGGTATCACGTATTATCGCAGGCAATAGTAGCGCCGTTGACGGTCCAAGCACGACCCCATGAGTCAATTCAATACACACAATATTGACGCGGCGCTGGGTCCCG